>WBNM01004292.1:765168-817028 GCA_013399055.1 Ramphastos sulfuratus
CTGTACTAGTGGGAGGTGTCCCTGCCTATGGCAGGGGGTTGGAACTAGATGATCTTTGAGGTCCTTTCCAACCTTACCCTTCTATGATTCTATGAGTTAGTCAACCTCACAGTAAAAGTGCCTCCTTTAACCCAGATAGACTCTTCTGTATTTCAGCTTGTGCTTGCTGCCTCTTGTTTTGTCACTGTGCACACTAAAAAAAATCTGGCTCCTACATCTTATCAGGGTATCTCTCATCAGGGCCCATGATCTTGGTTTACTTATGTATTCCCAGGCATGATCCTTTTTCACCACAGACAAGTCCTCTTTGCTCAAAGTTTTCTCCTGGTCTCTGTGACCTGGGATTTCCAGTGATGACTGAAGAAGGCATTCAGAACCTCACCCTTTCTATAGCCTGTGTCTCCAGGGCCCTTGCCTTTCCAGCAGCTCTCCTACATTTTCTCTGTTTTTTCTATTACTGTTCATGTACCAAAAGAAGTCTCTCTTTCTGCCTTTGATGTCTGTTACTACTCATAGCTCCAGGTGAAATTTTGGCTCTCCTAAGTTCGGTCTCTGCATGTTTGGATGATGCTTCTGTATCTCTCTCAGGTTCGTTTTCCCTGCTTCCAGCTCCCGTACACTTCCTTTTTATGCTTGACTTTTACTAAGAGATCCTTGTTTATCCATGCAAACCTCCTGGCCTGCCTGTCCAACTTTCTGCTTGCTGGGACAGACCAACCTTGATTGAGCCTGGATGAGGCAATTCTTGAAACAGTCAAGTTTCTCAGATCCTTCTTCCTTCCAGAGCCTTGTCCCATGAGACTATTTGAAACAGAGGTCAAAGTGTGTTCTCTTGAAGTCCAGGGTCATGACTCTGCATTTTGCCCTGCCCTCTCCTCTCAGGATCCTGAGCTCTATTCTCTCAAGGTCACTGCAGCTAAGGATGCTTTTGACTCACACATCCTCAACCTGCCCTTCCTTGCCTGTAAATACGAGGTCCCAGCAGTGAGCAAGCTTTAATAAACAGAACTAAAATTGGTATTGAACAGTCCCTGCTCACATCATCACCTTCCTTTTTTCCTTGTAGACTTGTGCCCCTTATTTACATGAAAATCGCAGTCATGATGGTACTTTACATCCCAAAATATATTTGCTGAATTACATGGACTTGCAGAGGAAGAACTGATTAACTTGGTCCACGGCAAGTTTATTTCTTGCTTCTCCCAGAAGTTCTGGTCCCGTGAAGCTTGGAATATTGGTAAATTTGGCTGAAAGAGCAGGGTGTTCAACCTCCTGCTGTTACGGTCATTCAAAATGCCTCCTGCTGGAAGCACTGTCTCCGAGTGCCAGCAGAAGCCATTTATCTCCTGATGTATTAGAAAAGGGAAAGCAGTACAGTCTCCACCTGAGAAAGACATAAATCTGGAGGAACTGAGGAAGACACTGCATTCAATACTAACTGGCAGTATTTACCTGTCAGCGAGGTAATAAATGAAAACATTTTGCTCTGAAAGAAAACTGAAGCAGTACTGAGTAAGTGTGGAAGCCTCTATATTTCATACTTTTAGTAAGCTTTTTACCTATTTAAATGCAAAAGAACTTATTCAGAAGAAAGCTTCCTACCCATGACTAAACAGCTACATTCTTTTGCAAATACAATAAATGTCCCCCATAAATCAGTATTTTAAGGTCATTTTCTGCATGACAGAAATTATACTACCTTTTGCATCAGTTCTAAGGTAGAGTTAAATTCTTGTTTCCACTCTGAATAAGCATGATAATTATCTTTATTAGAAAGTGCATTAATAATTAACATTTACTCTAATTAATAATAGTAAAGCTGTCTAAATTACAACTTACATGAAAAAAATATCTAACAAGAAACTCAAACTGATTACAGTATATAACAAGTGCTGACAGATAAATATTTTCCCCTTAGCAGTGCCTTACACTGGTGTGCCAAATTCTAAAGTCAAAAGATATTTTTTCCCCCAAAGCATTTCCATTGCATTGAATTGAACATCTGCTCTTTCAATGCTATTTACATACTTAACAGCAAACTTCACATCCAGTAGAGTTCAGGTATATAACCTGACACTCTCATCCTTTTTCCAGCTTCTCTCATGCAGTGTCATACAGCACACAATAGTAATATCCTCATTCACCCATGTGGAGTGGTCTAAAAGGAGCACTACTGTTTTGGACCTGACAAACACAGCAGAAGATGACACAGAAGCTGTAGAACCAGGTCAGTGTGTGTAATCATAAATGTCCCTAACAATCTTTTGTCTCTGCATGGGTGTTCATGCAGGTCATTCAACACAAGGTTATTATGTTGGAGAAGATTTTGCCATAAATGTTTTTTAAAAGTGTATGAGAGGCATTAAAATGTTAAGGGAAAAAACCACAAGCAAAACACACACTATTATTCCAATAAAACACAGAACACAGACCACTATTTGCAGACCAGTTTGATTAGTGCATTTTGTAATTAATGATCCTGGGCATGGTGCCACCATTTGTCTTGAAACATTTCTGTGAATCCCTAAAGAAAATGGCTGAATGCATTCCAAGACTCTTCCAACTACATACTTGTCATGTGGAAAAATAAAAGAAAAAAGGTAGAGACATTTCAGTATTATTCCACTGCAAAAAAGATTCAGTTCTGCCTCTTAAAGATTCCAGTAAACTTCATTCCTCCACAGGAGACAATTTCAACTCAGAAGAATAGTTCTAAATAAATAAGCACATCAGTTTCTTATGCCTTAACCTGTGATAGTATCTGTCATTTTGTTTATGATTTTAGTCACAAAAATCTGTTGCAGTCAGTAAACAACATGGGGAAAAAACCATAAAAATCTGTTTTTATTATATAACATTTATTCTGTAAACAACTATTTGGCATTATAATTAGCATTTACTGTAATTCCCACAGTAATCAGCATGGCTTCCTTAAATTACAATAAAACGTGAAAATTACGTAACTGACTCCAACATCCCACTTGTTCTTCTTAAAAAAAAATGATTTTAGATCAGCAGCATCCCGCTGTTTAGATAGAGGTCTGTAGGAAGTAAAAGTTTACCTGCAGCATTTATCCTTGTGCAAAGGCAGTACAGGTAATACAACACATCTTCGGGTAGGCAGGATGGGCAAATCCACCACATTTACCTGATACACTGAAACCCAGAATGAGCTAAGGTTTAGAAGTCCTGTCACTGGATGACAGCTGAATCAATGCTACTGATAGCAATCACAACTGTTATACACATGTTAGAAAAACTAATCCTAATCCTTTCTTGAAGGGAAAAAAAGGAGCAAGATAGAAAAAAAAAACCCAAACAAACAGTCTCTCTTCCTGAAATATTAGGATGTTCCAATCCTAAACCTTAACTGAAGAAGCTTCCAAAATCAGGACTACTGCTCAGCAGAGGAAAATACAGGAGAAAATTATAGCCCATTTACTTAGCAATGTAACTGGAGTATTATCATAGAATCACAGAATAGTAAGGTTGGAAGGGACCTCAAGAGTCATCTAGTTCCAACCCCCTGCCATAGGCAGGGACACCTCCTACTAGTGCAGGGCACTCAAGGCCTCGTCCAACCTGGCTTTGAACACCTCCAGAGAGGGAGTAGCCACAACCTCCCTGGGCAACCTGTTCCAGTGCCTCACCACCCTCACTGTAAAGAACTTCCTCCTAACATCCAGTCTAAATCTCCCCTCTGCCAGTTTAAACACATTAAACTTAAAAGTGTATTAATACAATTCTACTACTTTACCCAGATGCTTAAAGCATAACTGCAATCTATGCTGGAAGTATTATTTTCCTGTAGATAAAACAATTACTTGGCAGAGTTCAGAAAACAACACATTTTATTTTATTTGTTTCCTAAAGAGGAAGCAAAATTATGTACATTTTACTTCTAAGTTCAGGGTGTTTTTTGGAAGGAAAGTTGATCATCTAAATTAATCTTCTAATTGAAAATTCTTCAGATTTTCAAATTTTCTGTTTCTGTTCTGCATTATAATGCAGTATTTTTTAAACTCCAGATACAAAACACACAATTGTGACAAAATGAAAATCAGAATTCCCTTATACACAGGCACCTTCTCCTTACTGACAGTAATGATTCTTCACGGTTCTTTGAGCTATTTCAATCTATTCAAACTCGAATTGATGCATCAACATATTCAACAGTAATGCTCATTTTTGTCTCAGGCATATTATAAGCCTCCCTCTACTATTACAAAAAAAGAAAACAAATGCAGGAGCCACAGCTCGCTCTTACGCAAACCATCCATGGTACTCCTACTTCAGAACACAACAGGAGGACAAATAAAGGGCAGGTCATGGGATTCACAGACTTAACAGCTGTTACTACTGAGTAAATAACTGTCCTTTCTTAGTGTTCCAGTTCAGATTTTACATTTATAGCATCATGGAATTGTCAGGGCTTGAAGAGACCTCAAGGATCATCTAGCTCCAACCCCCCTGCCATAGGGGAAGGGACATCTCAAACTAGATCAGGTTGCTCAGAGCCCCATCCAGCCTGGCCTTAAAAACATCCAGGGATGTGGCTTCCCTCCCTGGGCAACCTGTTCTAGTGTCTCACCACTCTCACAATGAAGAACTTCTTCCTGACATCCAATCTGAATCTACTCACTTCTAGTTTCGCTCCATTCCCCCTAGTCCTATCACTACCTGACACTCTGAAAAGTCCCTCACCAGCTTTCTTGTAGGCCCCAATCAGGTCTCCTTGGAGCCTTCTTCTCTCCAGACTGAATAACCCTGACTCTTTCAGTCTGTCTTCATAGGAGAGGAGCTCCAGCCCTCTGATAATCCTCATGGCCCTCCTCTGGACACATTTCAGATCCTTCTTGTAATAGGAGCTCCAGTACAGGATGCAGTACTCCAGGTGGAGTAGAGGGAGAAGATCACCTCCCTTGATCTGCTGTTTACACATGATGAATACAGTATTTTCTAAAGAGAAAGAGCCAAACAATGTCAGTTCTGCCACTGATAGTAGCCTTTGACTGGAGCCTCTGTCTCAGCTGCCAGGTCAAGGACATAATGCTGGCAAAAGCAGAAGTTGTTTTATTTGACGGCCCTGCTGATAGAGAACTCTGAACTGTGCACAGTGTGAGCTGTGCTTAGGTGCAGAGTATCTCGATGTTTTAGGGAAGATGCTTCCAGACAGCTAACAGCAAACGGAAATGCACTGTATGATCAACTCAGATACTCTGGGACAAGATGGTTTGGGTTTCAGAACAGTCAGAAACATTGTTAAGAATAGTCTGATCCATCAAAGCAAGACTTATATAAACAAGTAATTTCTCCTGCCTTGACAGTAAATGCAGCACCACATATGGCCTCAGGAGGAATACTGCTGAAATAATAACTGATTCACATGCAAGTTAAAGATAAGCTCCTTCACCTCATGAAAGAATGTGTGAAGCACAGTAGCCATAAACCCTGGCACTGAGCTGACAGCCACTTCATAATATAGCAGGACTGAAAATATTAATTACAATTTAGTAGCTAAAAAGGAAAACAAACAAATAGAAAAAGCAGAATACAGCAAGTAGGATGTAAATTATAAAAAAAAGCTTCTTTCCAGATACCTGTTTTTACTTGTGCAAAATATTGAAAAATTTGGTAAATAAAAAAACTGAAATAGTTACAAGATGAGAGAGAGAGTTGCAAATAAAAAACCATCAGAAACAAGCACAAAACCCAGAATAAAAAGAATTAATTCAAATGTCACAGTAATACTACAAATATTTGTAACAGACCTGTGGCTGGCAGCTGTTAAAATTGCAGATGTTAAAGATCCAAACAACATCAGAACAAATCTATGCTTTTCCATTTAGAGTATCTCATAGCTACACAAAACAAATAACCAAAGCACTCCTGTTAGTGTGGAATACTGAGATGTTTGTTGCCTGTTTTAAATAGGGTCACCTTCCAAGCTAGAAGTTTTCACTAGTGCTTAAAATGCACCAGGATGCTCCACAGACTAAAGCCAAAAGGAAAGGAAGAAAAAAGATCATTATGCAGGCTAACACTCAGCTTAGCCATGGTTTCAAACTCCAGTTAACAGGTAAGTCAAGCATGATGTCAGCATTTTGTCCTGACTGAACCACAGCACATCTGGTAATGCGGTACCCTCAAGGACACTACTGATTCTCAACTGCTAAATCAGTATGCTCTCAAAAGCAGAACTAGCTACTGACTCACCCTTACACCTTTACACAGCATGTGAATGACTTCTGGCGATCTCCCACACAGGGATATCCAAAATATCTGCTGTTCTCTACAGAGTTTGTAACTCAAGGAAGCCAAAAAAAGTACTGAATGTCAATCTTTTCTACAGTTTATACATAAATAGCTGGAAAGTGTGTCCTTGCCAAGTAGATAAGTCACCAAAAACCACAAAGAATATGTTCTAAGGGGTACAAGAATTAGCACATCATCTCTGAAAGACATCACTAGACTCCTAAAAAAACCATTACACTTTTGCCCACAACTTTCTTGCCTGAAGGAACATAAAAGACATCAGTGTAGTATATCCACCTCTTAGCATATTCTTTGTGTTTCAGTAATGCTGTTTTTCAACACAGCTGCTCCTGACTAAACAGATTTAAAGATTCATCAATTCCAACACTATAAAGGATTATTGTGATTATCTGGTCTGACTTCCTGCAGGGCACATGCCATAGAAACTCGGCTCACAGATTGCTGCAACATACTCCCTCTAAGATAACGTGGCAATTGATCATTTGAAATACAATCCAGCCTTGTTTTAAAGATATCAGTAATAAACAAGCAACTCATTTTCATGACTAATGTATTGTTAAATGCTCTATTAAAAAGTGGCTTCATTTCTAGTCTCAATTTGCATGGTTTCAGTTTGCAAATACTGGACTTTGTTAAATGTTTTTTTTTCACAGAACTGCTCTGTCAAAAAAATCTGTCTGAATCGATTACCTCAATTAGCAATCATCTACCTGAAACTCTTCTCCATGTACCCATTTGCAAGTCTTAAATAGGCTGACTCCTCACTGAACTTTTGCACTTTCTCTAAGTAAATTTACAAAGTAATTTCCTCACTGTGCTTGGTATTCCTCGTTCTTCTCGCTTTTATTTATTTACTTCTCTAGATATATCTTTTTTATCTATTTTACATTGAGCAAGTGTAGATAAACATAATTGTTTAAAGCACTAATGAGAATATTCAGTTGACATCATATAATCTAAAGATTGGGTTTGAGTGTTTGGCTGTTTAGCCTAGAAACAAGGAGAATTAGGAAAACAATTTAAATCCAAAACCTTCAGGAAAGAAGAATCTCTTCTGCTTACCATGGCAAGCAGAAAATAACAAGCAGCAAGGACAATTTGTCACAGGCATCACAAATATGCTTTTAACGGTATAGGCCAGAAAGTACTGAACTTTGAGAGCCTGCAAAACACCTGTTTGGGTTTTTTTCTGAGGCAAGACAAAGACATGTTGAAAATACCAGAGTTAGAAATTAACTTGCCTTAGAGGAGTTAGGTGGACTAGGTCACCGGAAGATCCATTCTACGTCTTCCTCTCCCATTTTAGGTTCCCTCACCTACCACTTGCCCTGACAGAATCAAGTATTTCAGATCAGCTCTGAATCCTTCTCTCTTTTCCATGCCTGTGCTGGAGAGGACACTGCAGAATCAGTAGCAATTGCTCAATAATCACTTCATTTATTCTACACAGAAATTTTCAATTACCCTCCTCCTCTGCCCTCCTGCCTATAAAGGCAAGACTTCTTATCCTCTTAGCTATCAAAATCAAGAAAGAGGCTGATGTTCAATTGGCTAGCCACAATAATGTTTCATCATGTTAAGTGTCACTGCACCCCAGGACACAAACACCATCTGTAGGTCCTTTCTATATTTGGATGTATTGGAATAGATGCTACTGAAATGAGCCAAGTATCTGACAGAAACCACACTATTCCTGAACTAATCATTATTTAACTTTCTGCTTCTGCATCATCAGCAAATTCTCAGAGACTGCACCAATTCCTTCTGATTCCTGTTATAAGCCTAGTGAATAACAAAGAGACAAGCGCAAATCCCTGCAGGTTCTACTAGAAGCAGCAGCACTGAAAAAACAATTCTCCATTTTCAACTGCTTTGTTATCAATTCACCTGGTTTTAAACTATTTAGTAAATGCTATATTTAATTCTGTACTGCTAATTTCTTTAATCATGGCATCATGGGAAAGTTAGCTAATGCCTGAAGTCTCGCATTTATTGTTAACCCAATCAGTGCAACCTGTAATCAGATTCAAGGATGTACACAGTTCCTATCTCTGACGCAGCTGACAATTTCTGAAGAGAGTTAGCACTAGAAAACAGCGAAAGTCAACCCTGAACTTTTCAGATTTGAGGTCAGAAAAGGTAATTGCCTGGCACAGCCAGGGCATGTCTCCTGGAGAGCACATGGTTTAAGTCATGTTGGTGAGATACAGACTGGACAAACAGATTGTAAGTTGGACAGAACGCTGCTGGTGACGTAAGTAGTCTGTCTGCTACTGACTTTTAACCCAAAACTATGATGGCAATAACAAGCACAGCAATAATCAGGTTCCACAATAGAAGAGTTCTGTAATAACCAGCATAACAGCTCCTGCCATTAGACTCTTATAAAGAGTTTTAAAACTGTAAGTAACCTCTCAACAGCGAGGCTGTGGCAGCTCAGCCAGTTTAGCTCACCAAAAATATATGTTGCTAAAAAAGCATTAAGCAGTCTCAAATCCCTGAATGTCTGAACCTACTGTCCCCTTTCCTGGCACTAGTACAATGAGCCCCATCACAAATCCAGTATGCCAGAAAAACAGAAACAGTATTAGAGATGGTTAGCAGCCATCCAGGCAATTCCCAATTCCCACCACAGAGGCACAGACATTGGTGTATGTATGCAACACTGCAATAAGCAGCTCGTGATATGGAGCCTGGCTTCTCAAAGCTCACTCCTGTCTGAATCACCTTCTGCTTCACAGCACAGATGAAATCACACTGCAGTCCTTCTGAGGCCAGAAGCAATGAAACTGATTCTTCCCTCTACACAGCCACTTACTTCCAGGAAAAAGAATGTTTTGGCCATACTGAGTTATAACTGGCAATTAGATTCAACATCATAGGGCAGGGGGTAGAAGGAGGAAGGAGAGGGGATTGTCTAGAGCGTCTGAAGGGCCACTCCTCAGAAAGCTCCAGCAGGCCAACCCGATCACCTCTAACAAAAGATGATAAGAAACAGCTTTCTGTACAATGGGAGAACTCCATCTTGAGCGTGTCCAGAGAAGGNGTAATACTCTCAACTGAAAACAGCACCACTACTTGCATCAGAAAGTCACACAGTGTATGCATGTTTCAACTTATTGCCCATGCAGAAGAAAATCCTGACTTCCTTTGGCAATGCCTGTGAGGATGTATTTCCCAGATGTACCTATAAAAATAACCTGAAAGATGGAAGTAGAATGAAGAACTAAGGTACTAAAAAAATTACATCCTAAAACAGAGCATGGCTTTTCTAGGATAAAACAAACTGACAACCAGAAAAGATTTATCTTAGATTCTTTCACACAGGAGAATTCTTTTAAAGAAGGAAACACGTCTAATGTCTGTCTTTCCTCCCTCTGCCACTATCTGAATGCTATCACTCTGTGCTCTATAACAAAGCAATGCCATTAATTTCAACAGAAATATCAAGTCACCATTATGCTATTTCTAGAATACTGTGCTGGTAATGGAGTAACTGTCTAATAGAATAATTGCACTCAGATGTGTTTCTAATGTGGATTTACACGATGACAGCCTACAGCATTACAGTGAGAACTGACATGCCTGCAATCATTGCTATATCTGAGACAGCAAACTCAGCAGCTACTTCAGAGTCTGACACCAAAATCCAAAAACAAGCCAAACCAGCTCATTACAATCAGCTTCTCAATTCTTGTCAGTGGTGCTGCTAGTTCCCCTAAAACAAACTGCCATTCTGTTTACATTCTGCGACACAAGGGCCAGACAAAATTTGACAGAAAACTTATCTTTGGCTTGTGTATTCTTAGCACTGGATTGGTTGCAGTGTTTTCCTCCCTCAAAAGGCAATTGGATATCCTCATTTCACTATCTTTAGCATCTCTTGAACTAATAACTAAAACATCTCTGTGTATCACTTTTTCCAGCTAAATGAATCATCCAGAGAACTTTTTAATTGCAGGAAAAACGAAGTCGACTCTTATCCTACTTCTTGTTCCCTTTTGCGGAAGTTAGACTAACAAATTAAAGTCACTTAGGAAAGAAGGAAGTGCCTGATAAAATTAAGGAAAGAGAAGAAAACATACTGATGTTTCAGCAAAATAAAGACTAGTATATCGCAGAATCAGACATGCATCACCAGGACCACCTGTGAAGTACCTGACAAGGGACCAGGAAAAGGCTCTTCTCAGTGATGCCTGATGACAGGACAAGAGGCAATGGGTGGCATTGGAAGTTCCATGTAAACATGAGGAAAATTTTTTTCACGGTGAGGGTGACAGAGCATTGTAACAGGTTGCCCAGGGGGGTTGTGGAGTCTCTCTCTCTGGAGATATTAAAGATCTGCCTGGACACATTACTGTGTGATCTGGGGTAGGTGATCCTGCTCTGGCAAGGGAGTTGGACTAGATTATCTTTTGAGGTCCCTTCCAGCCCCTAACACACTGTGATTCTGTGATTGAGAGACTGAGTTAACAAGAAGCAAAAAGTAGGATCCTGAAAAAGCATGAGACAAAAGCAGACGAATTATGTGACTGGGGTTTCATAAAACAAATGCAGTAGCTGAACTCCCTGTATAAAAGTTGTAACTCAAAGATCCCAGATGTTCAGGGTGGGGTTTTCCTTTGTTTGTTTTAACATCTGAAATCCAGTGAATAATTGACATGAGTTCTGAGAAACTTAGAGCTGGTCTTCAGAGCACAGTGCTGTGTCAATTCAGTTCTGTCACACTGGACAGGTTTTCTTGACTGAGCAGGATAAAGATGACAGGGCTAGATGCCTTCTACAAAAGCACACAGCATTTAAATAATATGCACTCCCCTATTCAAAGTGACAGAGCAGTTTATTTAACAAAAAATATTTTTGAAATACTAAAAATACACCATATGTACCTAAGGATTCAGCACATGGACCAGTAACTTTTAACATCAAAAGTTTCTGTCACCACATACATGCAAATGAAAATAAGATACTAATAATATCTATAAACAATATCCTTATAATTACTTGTTAGTAATACTGTTACTGTTAATTTTTTCCTTCCCTCTCTTCCATTGTACAAAACATTCCATAATTAATGTTTTATTTGCAGTAACTCCATTAACTCTATCAAAAAATTCATGACATCCTGCCGTACGCCTGTTTCTTTACAGCTCCCTTTTCATTAGTAAGCACACAAAAGGAAAGGTTAAAAAGGAAACCTCTGCTCCTGTTCTTTCCCAGTTTTCCCAGAAAATAACCTTCAGCACTGAGCCACTATTCTATGTTCTAGAAATTCATTAAATCCTAGCTGAGCAGGTTTCCAATTATGTCCCTCTAACAGGAAAACAACAAGTTCATTTGATGGCATCAGGAAAACCACTGAATCACTAGATATTCACTAGGCAGAAATCTCATCTGCAGAGAAACTGCAGAAGTTAATCTCACTGCAGAAGGTAACTGGTCTTGTGAACTTCAAATTAAACTTGAGCTATTAGGGTCAAAAGAGAAATTCTGAGAACAAAAATGTTACTGTACTGCTCCTTCAAAAACGTAACTCCGTGCTTCATTGGTATGCACTCCGCAGGGCAGCTCACATTGCCAGGTCATGTATAGAACAGAAAGAATTTTAATTATTACCTTAAGTTCTGAGGTGATCAGGAAAAATAATGGAGAAAGATACAGATGGAGTCCCAAAAGAAAATTACTGCCTTCGACTCTCTACTGGCCTACCCTGACTCAAAAGAAAATAATAAATGCTGTCAGTAAAAGGAGAGGTGGAAAAGAAACAGCATTAAGGTGACTACTGGTACTGTAACTGTTGTATTAGGTCACACTGACAACGTATGCATCTGTACAAAATAAACTGACCCTAAGCTAATGCATAAAAGAAACTTGTATTAGTCTTAAATAAAAGACTTACAGTAATATAATAATTATAAATCTGCATCCTTGATAAATATCAACTGCTCTATCAAAAGGTATTAATCACTAGATTAAACAAAAAAGAAGCTCAAACTCCCCCTTCTCAGCTGCTAGTGGCAGCACAGGAACATGCAGCTCCTCAGTTGACTGCTAGCAGAAAGGATGGAGTGGGAGCGGGGCACAGGGCAGGAGGGGGCAGGAAGGAGACAAACCACCTCTTTCAGCTGCAGTGCCAGCTTACATCAGCGTGCAAAGTCCTGAGAGGTATTAAAAAAGAGACTCCCGTTCCCTCTGAAAGGATGCAATCAGCTTCATTTCTGAATGCCTGCTCTTGCACAGACTACAGAGCAAGCATTTACCGATTCCCCATCACCTCTAAGGACATTATATGAAAGAATAAACTAAAAACTGCTTTGTCAACTGCAGTTTCATTTAGATCAAACAGCTAATGTCCAAATGGCAAAGGATATAAAAGACGCCACTATTTCCCCTGCTTGTAAAGGCCTTGGAATTCACTTTGCTGCATTAAGGCTATTGAAAAAATATCCCCAAACTTCAGATAAAGAGTTTTGGATTCAGTACCTTCCAATTTATGAAAATCCTTTCAGTTCACGGACATTACAAAGTTCACTCACAGCTCAGCAAAACACAGGGGAAAGACAGAATTAATACAGTTATATCAGCCCCAGAATGCCTCGTGACAAGTCACACGTGGAGGCAATCTTAACTGGTAAGGGCAAGACTTTAAGCAAAGGTGGGCTTTGAATGCTGTTTTTAAAAAGCAATTAAATTTCTCTGGACACAAAGTTATTACTCCTCACTTCCAGAACTGGGGTTCCCAAGTTTTCTGCATCTCTGGTACTTGCTTGCTCAACAGCCACAGAAGCCACTCTTGGCTGTACCACATGCAAGATGCAGTATTTGGCTGAGCAGTGCTCATGTACCTTTAGCTCTGCCCTTCAGAACCCTTAGCAGCAGCATGTATTTGTGTTGAAGGAAAACAAACTGGACACCACATCAGCAGGAAGCCACTGATACAAAGAGGTATACATATATCAGTGGGTATTATTAGACATACATGTGTAGGACCATAATTTATGTTTTCCATTATTTCAGCAACAGTTATTTTCTGTAGTATGTATTGGAACTCATTGAAACACACTGGATCCTCAGCTATGAGTGGTAGTGACTACTGGCACTAGCAAGAAATGAGTATTTGTTTTCCAAGCCATCAGGGTGCTCTAAACTCATTTATCTTTGAGGCTTCGAAGAGATCTTATAATAGCCTTCCAGTATCTGAAGGGGGCCTACAGGAAGGCTGGGGAGGGACTATTTACAAGGTCTTGCAATGACAGGACAAGGGGCAATGGGTTTGAAGTGGCAGAGGGGAGATTGAAACTGGATGTTAGGAGGAAGTTCTTTACAGTGAGGATGGTGAGGCACTGGCACAGGTTGCCCAGGGAGGTTGTGGCTGCTCCCTCTCTGGAGGTGTTCAAGGCCAGGTTGGACGAGGCTTTGAGTGACCTGTACTAGTGGGAGGTGTCTCTTTCTATGGCAGGGGGTTGGAACTAGATGATCCTTGAGGTCCCTTCCAACATTAATGTTCTATGATTCTATGATTCTATCTTTTGGAGTTGGCTTTTCACATCATTTTTTTTCCTCAAAGGCATTATGTTATTTTTAGGGGTAAGTGTGCAATCAAATTATCTTCATTACCTGAAGCAGCAGTGCTAGCAGCTGAAAACTGAAATCAAACTTGGCAGCCAGTGTTTTAGTATTTAAGCAACATTTATGACTGAACTGTTTAAGTATACATGTGTCAAACTAGCTTGTGATATCTCCTATAATACTGACACAGAAGAAGGAAGGTCAGAACCTTTTTTGAGAGAGCACTGTATTTGCTCCACTTGAAGGGTGGCTCTCCCTCTTCCCAGAAGCCTCTCTCACTATCCACTGGAGAACAGCTTAAGTATGAGGAAGGAAAGTGGTTTACAGCCTCGTTACCATACATACACCACATGCTAAGTGACATTAAAGGTCTCATCTTAACTTTAAGAAGTAGACAACTGAGAACACCAGTTCCTTTGCAACATATATTCTACTTTAAAAATAGGTTTTATTTACCAATTAACTCTACAGTACATCCACGATCATGTGGCTGGAAGTCAAAATAAGGAACAGGTCTTCAATAATGTTACATGTTTTAATTTCACCTTAATCCTTTATGTAAAATTAAGTATCTATCAATTTCCCAGGCTTACTACTGGGTTTTTAAATTAAGATGAGTTTTTGTCCCTGTTTGTTTAAAAAGACACAATCATCAACCACTACCTCCTCTCCAGTCAAATGCAACAATGCAGAGGGTAATCAAATTTGGCAGGCCAAGCGTTGGCCATCCTCTGCTGTGGTTGCAGTGCTGTCTGACTCTCCAGCCATAACCAGGGTTTTAGTACACCCATGCATATGCTAACTCATAATCTCACCCCTGGTTTTCTACTCCTCTCACCTAGGAAACTTTCTGTTACCCACTCCCCTTAGAAAGCATATATAATTGTGCTATATAGGTAGAAATTAAAATGAATTTATTGGTACCATATTGACAGCAGTGCCACACAGGCTGCCAAAAGGTCAGATGTTCTTAGTTCTTCTGTTAAAAAAAGTATTTGTCTCCTACAAAATGAAATCCAAACAACAGTCCTTTGAGTTCCAATAAATACCCACTTGGGATGATCAGTCTTTTGCCTTTAAAGTTCTCCACAGGGACACTAGCTTGCTCACTCACTCCAAAGAGCCAGACCTCCATTTTTCCCTACCCTTTTCCTCCCCTTCTCCACACTCTTCAAACAGCACTAACATTTGCCACTACTTCAAATGTAATTCTGTCATAACATCATATTTGGAACAATCCAGATGAGGGTCTTCCATTAGAGATGAAAGAACTCTCAAACTCCTTTTTGGATATTTAAATTAAAACTCCTTTACCTGGTCCACTGCATTTAAGTGTTCAGTCTGTCTACTGTACAAAAGAAACCATTTGAAAGGACCTGCAGGTCAGCCACTGGTTTCCCCTGAGCAAATTCTATTCTGTTTCCTTGCTGTTCACACCTAGTTTAAAACCAGCATTCAATAAAACCAAATCCCCATGTTTCAGCATTGCACGAGTGCTTTACATGCATAATGCAACACTGCTTGCAGCATGTGGTAGCCTGGACATTGCTCTAAAGGGCAAGAGCTCTTTGTTAACTACAAACTAGATAATACTTCAAAAATTTAAAATTAATCTTAAAAACTCCCCTCCAAATCCCCCCACAATTTGCTCTGAGGTTCAGTATCAAGCAGGCAGCTATTCACATCTATTCAGCAAAAGAGCACGTTCTGACCTCCCATATCAATCACTAAATAACATACTCCTACAAAGCAAGAAATTCTAAAAACACCCTGCACATAGTTTGCCACAGCAGGACTTGCCAAGGACACCAGAAGGTGACTTGCATTTAATTCTGTCTTTATTTTCAAATCTATTAAAATCTACCCATCTCCATGGTAACTGGAGACATATATTCCTCCAATCCAGTCTGATTAATACTTTGAAGTCTATATTTTTAAGTCAATATTTTGTTTGGAAAAAAAATATAAGAACTGTCTAGTTGAATTTTAACAATCTGAAATGACATCATAAATCTGTACGTGAAAGTAAATGAAAGGTGAAATGTACTGCATATACTGCTCCTTGTTGTACTCTTCTTTAAATCCTACAATCATAGGTTCTGTGGTCTTTGAAGGGAATTAACTTTCAAAATAATTATTGCACTTTTTCAAAATTTGAATGATACAAGACCTGTGTATAAATTAACTTCTACTCTCCTAAAAGCAGAAACCTAATTCCTCAAAGATCACAGATTTGCTTCCATAAATCACACTATGAGAGACCAATTGCATTAAATCTCTTAAAAATAGGGAAGGAGAAAAATAATAATTATGGGAATTCTTTATAATCATAAAATATGAAGCACTCCAACTGAACTTCAGGCACATTAGTGCTAATGGGGAGATGTTGTGAAATGGATTGCATTTTATGGCAGTGACCTAATAAATATCTAGTGTAGGTTCTACATAAGGACTGTTCCACCAAGGAAGAAATGCAGAAGTCATGACACCCACTAAAGACCTCCAAGAAACCACAGCTAATAAATTAATCTAAAAGCAAGTCTCAATTCACAGAGCATGAGAAGGACTTTTACTGAACCTTCCAGAGAAAAATGAATCTAAGCAGCATAACAGTCTATGATTTTAAGGTACAAAAATCTTTTCTCTACCTAAGGTAACACATGGATGCGAATCACACTCTGACACTTCTATGTTGTGGTCTCTATTTCTGGTCCCCACAATTTGAGAAAGATGAGGATAGAATGGAGGGGCTCCAAAGAAGGACCACAAAGATAGTGAAGGGCTGGAGAACCTGCCTTATGAGAATAGACAAAGGAGTTTGGTTTTTCTTCCTGGAGAAGGCAGCTCAGGGAAACCTTCATCATAGTATTTTACTACTTACAGAGCGACTACAAAGAGGATAGAGGCTCTGTCTTCACAAGGAGAACGGCAACAGGTGCAAGTTGCACTGAGAGAAGTTTTTGACAGTAAGAACAGTCATTCACTGGAACAACCTCCCTAAGGACATGGTAGAGTCCCTTTTGCTGGTGGTTTTCAAGATGCAATTGGACAGGGTGCTGGTGATCTCATCTAGGCTCCCCACGAAAGGTTGGACCAGTGATCTTTTGAGGTTATTCTACAATTCTACAATTTCTCTCCAGCTTCACCTTTCACAACTGAACATCCCAAATCATAAAAACATCTACCTTAGGCATACAACACTAAAGCATTCATCATTCTGCACATACCCTGCACAACTCAATCAGGAAAAACGTTCAGGTATTTTCTAGTAATCAAGGGACAATCTGCTAAAAGCCTCTGATTATGTCGCTAGGCAATTAGATGATTTTTCCACCCTACTGCTCGCTTTGAGAAACTGAAGAACTAGAGCTACTGAAAGTGCAAATATTTACTTGTAGCTTCCTTCATATTCTGTGCAGCACTTAACAAGACTACTGGCTGCACCTCAAACCTGTATGAGAGTTCCTGGTCCCTCCAGGAAGCTCAATCCTTCACTCCAAGCACAGACATAAAAATATCCATAATGCTACTGAGCATTAGGAGTATAGCAAGAACTCTCTTTACATTGTTTAGATGTTTCTTTCACAACGTCTTGAACAATCACACTAAAGGAATTTCAGATGTACAGGTAACCTTGAAAATGACTCAGAGAAAGAAGAGAGGACTGGCCACGTATCTGTGCAGTATCACTTCTGTACATGTGTCTTCATACAAATACTTCATCTTTCCAGGGACTTGCTTTCACAGAACTCCTAAGTGTGTGTGAAATATGCTCAGTCTTGACTTGAAGGAATTCTGTTCTTTCAAGGGAGACCTTCTGAAGCAGACCTCAGATGCAACATGTCTGGTTTAGATCACACCGCACTTCTCTCTATGTATTTAGGAAGTGCATCAGCAGTTTCATGTTTTATCAGACATGAAGCAAAAGGCTAAATAAAAACATAAGATACTCCCCTACAAGAGTACATTAGTGATTCAGGAAATAGCTTTTTTAAGATGAGTTTTGAACCAAGGCTTCAATTTTAGGGACACCCTGAAACACCCAGAACAGATAGCTTTGACTTCACTATGTCCTTTTACCCATTCTCTTTTCCTTGATATGCTCCCTCAGAAAATTTGAAAGAAGTCAACAGGAAATTTGCTTCAGACCTAGCTGGCAAAAAGTCCATCTATTCCTAACACCTTTAGGTCTTAGTTCTAAAATTAAACAAGAAGTTACTCTACACTTCCACCCCCCAGCTCCCCTTATGCTTTATTGATCTGACTAAATTCTAAATTGGGCAATTATGTTTGGTCTCTTTACAGTCATCTGCTGTTTCAACAGAAATAGTCCTCATATCACATCTTACACTCTGAGGAATTTTTTTTTTTTTTTTTTTGCTGTTAAAATAGCTACTATGCTTCAGCTCTGAGTTTCAGAGATCTCTGTAGCTGACTTAACAACTCACAGGAGTCTTGTTTGACCTAATTAACAAAAGCTGACAGAGAACTTGCAGATCCTTTATTTAGAAGTAGTATAAAAATAATAAATCTTATCAACACATACAGGCTAAGAGAGAAAGTTACCTACCTTATTGGTATTATTTTGCTGTCTCAATGGCGGTCATACACTGGTGTAGGCAACTACAGGAGCACAAACATTTCACCATAACAAATACAACTTTACATCTTTTTATCCACCTCTATACCTACAGAAATCTCCCCAAGTTTTGTTATTGCTTTTCTGCTCCCTGTTCCTTGTCCCTTTGGAGTGGGAACAAGCTCAGATTTCCATAGTAGGTACAAATAATCACCTTACTTCTCTTTCCTCTTCCACTCCCTATGAAGCACTGTATTGGGGAGGGGAATCACTGTCATCTTCTCTCTACAAGCCTTTGTAATTCTAAGAAAGAGTAAGCAGAACCTTCTTCTAAATTCCCTAGGCTTCCCACATACTGAAACAGTTACCTTGTCCAAATTAATCTGAAGAACAATACAATGTCTGAGCCAGGCAAAAAAAAGTAACTGAAGGTAGAGGGTCCACACACTTATTGACAACACACATACATATATGAACATACACATTCACACATACACACACATAGCAGGTCAAGCTTCAGCTACCAGTAACTGTACCCACATTATGAGCAACTCAGCAGACAGTGTTTACATAGTACAGATTTTAAACACCCAGTTCCCGTGAACTCCCTCCCAAGGATTTTGTACAACAGCAGTGCAAGTACAAAAATCCAAAACAAGTAGGTTAGATTAAAAAACAAAAAGTCACTGTTCTAACAGAAAGCAGTTACTAAATCTTAGTGTTTCTGTGCTGGATACAGGCAGAGCAGAAAGTAAAGAACTGCTTTTCTGTTTTCCAGTGCCATGTATTTATCTGTACAAGACTCTCTATTCAAAGAGGGGAAAAGTGTGCTCTTTTCATAGAATGGTTTGGGCTGGAAGGGACCTTTAAAGGTCATCTAGTCCACCCCTCCTTCAGCTGAGTTCAGGTTGCTCAGAGTCCCATCCAATCTGACATGGAATGGTTCTATGTATGGAGTATCTACCACTTCTCTAGGCAACCTGGGCCAGGGTTTCAGCCCCTTCATTGTAAGAAATTTCTTCCTTATATTTAGCCTAAACTCCCTTTCATTAAAACCATCACACTTGTCCTACTGCAACACACCCTGCTAAAGCACCTGCTCCCAGAACTGTAAAACTTGTGTCATCTTTATCCCTTCAAAAGCATCATATATTTAAATTCCACTACTCAGTAATAAAAAAGGTGATTTTGAAGTAGGCAGAGAATTTTTAACTAGGTTATCGTTGCTGCTGCAAAAACCACCCAATATAAATAACAAGTGCTGATAGCTCCCATATCAGGATTATTTATATCCTTTTCAAGATGGAGAGAAACTTCCTGAATTTTCAGAAATCTTACTGTTCTGTTAGCATCTAGAGGGTTATAGTATCAGAAGCCAACTGTTCAGAGCAGAACATGATATTGCCATAAAAGAAGGAACATGCCATACATCTTTCAACTTCGAATTCATTTCAGGCACAGCTCTTCCTTTATGAACTCACTGCACACAAACGCCTCTTTCTCTGCAGTCTCAGCTTCTATTTCTACAGAGGCCATCACTTTGCTTTCACCTTGATAGCAAAAATTACAAGACTATCACAGCCCTGTGCAGTACAGTAAACTCAAGATAATCTTCCCTATATATTTCACAGACATACAAACTACAGTTACTGCACAGCTTTATAACTCCAAGCTGTTCAAGCCTTCCCACACAGTTTCTCCCTGCTACCAGCATGGACTCTTCGTGGCCAGAAGGAACTGAGGGAGATTGTCAATATTTTACACAAAGCAATTTTCTGCACTCGTCTCTCACAAAGCTGTGCTTCACTTTGCCCTTCTATTTCTCTCTGTTCTCCTCTGCTCTCCAATCTTTTGTCAGCTGAGCTATTTTATATTGGAACAACAAAGCACCCCTCTTCAGGAAGCATTTTGATAGCTCTAGGCTTCCTGGCTGTTACATTCCAATTCCTGTTATTTAACTGAAAGGTAAATACAAATCTTACAAAGTATCTCAATGCCATTACTAAAGCTATTTCTTGCAATTTTTTAATTGAAATGAACTCAGTCTTTCAAACCTTAACCCAGATAAGAAGTTTGCCAAAAATCATGAGATGAATGTTTCAGCCCAGAGATATTAACAAGTGCTGTACATTTAATTTGGCAGGTGTCTTATGGTGCAGTACTGCTGAACAATTCAGTGCCTGCTGTTACCATTTATAGGTACTGGGCTACTGAAAACATCTGTAGGAACAACCAGCATTTGAACTTTAGCTACAGCAAGAAACTTTTCTACAAAGCTGACCAGGCACAGAAGCATGATAAATAACATTACTTAGATTTCTTAGATGCGGCTTATTACAGTTTGAGAATAACAAAAATTTCTGCTGGTGCTGATCCAACAAGCAGCATTTCCATTTAGTCTCTGAATGTATTTTAAGAAACCACATTACAGCATAGCTTCTAGCCTGAATATCAATAATGAAATTCTAACCCCAGCTCTGCCACCTTCACTTGTCCACTTCTGTATGCTTTCCTAGGCTTCAAATTTACAGTTTGTAAATGAGACAGGTTTCTGCTACCCAACAAGGAGGCAGATTCTTCTTTCACATCAGATAGCTTAGGGTACTACATATGTAGTCCTGAATACAAAAAAACACACTGAAGGTAGTCAAACACTGACAGCTTTGCCCAGGGAAGTTGCAGAGTCTCCATTCACAAGAACCTCAAAACCTCACTGCATGCAGTCCTGGACATCCCAGTCTAGCTGAACATACTTGAGAAGGCAATTTAACTAGATGATCTCAAGAGGTCCCTTCCAATCTAAACCATTCTGTGACTGTATTAGAAATTTTTCTTTTCCCTAATTTATGGAAAAAAAAATCCTAAAATATATTTCCTACTCTGAAGCTCTGCCAGTTTCTTCTCATGGAACACATCCTCCTTCCAACATTCCATGAAAGCAGTAAATTCTTCCCCGTTACTTAGGAATCCAATAATGTTGTCTGCACTGTTAGAGTAAGCATAATGAGCTAGAAAATAAAACAATCCCAGAAAGAAAAACACTAAGTGAAGGTTTGCATTTTGAGCTTTCTCTCTTCCTCTCCTCAAGGAACTAGCTTTAACAATAAAAAGGAAATAGACTAGTAGAAAGGAAGTGTAACTCATTTATAGGTAAAATGATTCCCCTTTCTCCAATTCAATGCCATTTTCAGTATTGCTGTTGTCATCTTCATCTGACACTGGGGAGAGAGCATCTTACAAGAAGGAAATAGAAAAGACTGCTTTATTCACATACACCAGAGAGGTAAATTATCTGAAACACAAAAAGGACTTCTAGGTGTAAGAGTGTAGAGGTGTATATGCCACTGCCATCCCTCCCCACTCCTGAGTCAGATTGGATGCTACATCCCATGCAAACTTCTCCAGAGGCATATGATCCTCCAGAGAATCTGGAGCAACAGAAATAAAACAGGCTTCATTGTTTTCTGATGGGAGTATGGAACATGACTGGTTATGCCAAAGAAACACTAGACTCATTTACTTGGATCTTGTTGGGTTTCTTTTCGAGATAGCTACCACTGTCACTTCAGGTTTAAATAAGGAAACAAAGATGCTGCAGCTCTATGTAGAGGTATTTCTCTGAAGTAAGGAAAGAAAGGAAATTCATGCTTGGACCACCTACAGTTCTTGAGCCTAATCTTACAGCTATGGCCTGTAGTCACTAAGCCAAAAAGCTAAAAGGAGGAAAAAATATGCAGGAAAAATATACTTTTAAATGTGTAGGGTTTTGATTTGCTGTTCCAAGGGATTTAGCCATTAAAAAAAAAGAACAAAGGGGAAGGCAGAAGTAGGTGATGTTATGTGGCAGAAACTGAAAATTAAATGTAACAAATGAGTATAAAACTCAACACTGAAACACTTGAGTGTTTATTTTTAATAGATGAAGGAGCAAACATACAAAAAGACCTCCGGGTTCTTCCTCTTTCAAATTCTGGATGCTAAATACTCACAGACTGTGGAACAATTCTTTGAAGTCTTGAATGGAGTTTACTGAAGTCTTCCATTCTGTGTCACTAAACACATTATTTCTTACATATTTAAGAACAGTTTTTTAAACAATGAAGCTTCCAGATCTAAAGGCAGAACATAAAACCTGCTGAGATTTCCAATGCAGTCCATGTGAACCTCACAGGATTAGTGATTCTGCAGTTAGCAAAGCCCCACAAGATAACATTAATCTAACAATTCTTATACTGATTTTTTCCTAGTGGACTGACATGCAGGCAATGTATCTCCCATGGTATCTGAGAAGTGTTCTTACCACATACAGCTGCTTCCAGAGCACAGCCCATTCCTGCAGTGTTGCTGTGACTTCAGTCACAACAGAATCTTCCAGTGGAACAACTGTTTCATATTGCCTATACAAAAGGAGGGGGAAATAATTAGGAAAGGTATGCTGGAAAAGGCAGAAAAATAAATTCATGTCAGCACAGTAATTCATAAATTCTAGAATATGAATTTGCTTGAATTTGTTCAACATACAGGAAAATATTCCCCTAAGAAAAACATTTTGTCTCTTGCAACTTTAGAGCAACTTCATAGCCGTATGGACTGTTCCTCCATTATATTCCAAATGGATTGCCTTATGTGAGGCATTTCCTAGAGCTGCCTGTTCAAAATATGTAATTTTATTCTAATAAAGGTTAATCAAAACTTTTCATGAATATAGCATATAAAATTAACCTGTTATTAATTACTCCCCCTATAGAGTGAGCTATTTCCTTTCAATTAATGATACTGGATAACATATTAACTACCCAGAAGATCTGTCATCTATGAATCTTTCCTGCCCAAAGGATTTATTGCATATGAAACCTGAGTGAGCAATCCTCTAATCAAGAGCAGGACTCTGCATTGTCAAGATCCTCCATCCCCACTGAAGAGGAATCACAGAATGGTTTGGGCTGCAAGAGACCTTTAAAGGTCCCCTAGTCCAACTCCCCTGCAGTGAGTAGGGACACCTTCAGCTAGGTCAGGCTGCTCAGAGCTGCACTGAACCTGACCTGAAGTCTTTTGAGGGATGGGGTTTCTATCACCTGTGCCAGAGTTTCACCACCCTCATCATAAAAAATTTCTTCCTGATACCTTGTCTAAATCTCCCCTCTTTTAGTTTAGAGCCATCACTTTTGTCCTGTCACAACAGGCCCTGTAAAGGGCTGTCACATAATCTTTCTTGTTGCGGCGTTCCAGTATTGAAAGGGGCTTGTAAGGTCTTCCCAGAGCCTTCTCTTCTGCAGTCTAAACAACCTCAACTCTCTTGGCTCCACAGCAGAGGGGTTTCAGCCCTCGGATCATTTTTGGGGCCTTCTCTGGACCTGCTTCAACAGGTTCGTGTCAGCTGCGTTAGCTCTCTCCCTTGTATGATACTGAAATGTAAGAAAGTGATAACTGATGTATGTACTGCAACACTGTCATGTTATCTGAGCTATTAATGCCCTGATTCGTCCTTTATGTTGAACGCTATTACTGAAACAAGTGCCAGACACTAAAAAGGTCTATTTCAAGCTTCTGCTCTTGCAGCAGTTTCTAAAAAAAGGAGGAGATATAAAAACAAACCTCAACCCATTTCTGAAACACACCATTTTGGAATGATGTTCCTAGGTCCTGAAACAACGGTACTGAAAAACACAGGCTCAAAAGGTGTTTTGGGACTAGTGGGGTCAAGGGAGAGGCAGCCTCTGCTGCAGATCCAACACGAGCCCCCCCTTACTCTTCAGCTGTAGAACTGTACATACAGTCATTGTGAAATCCTCCTAAAGGAAGCTACAAACCATCATTCCATAACTAGCTCAGACTAATTCTGTCCATTGTGCAGAGTTGCACAAGTGCCAGCAAGTAAACACTCGACAAATGAGGTGTAATATTGAATAAGGTGTGGGGTTTTTCCTTTATTTTGCTTTGTTATTTTAAAAGAGAACCATTAGTAAACCATTAGAAAGCAGCCACACTTTCATGGCAGTGTTTCTCTTTTGAAAACGTTTACTAGAAATAATTGTGCCTTATTAGCTGAAGCCAAAAGTAGCAATGGATGGGGGAGAGGACTATGAAGTTAAGTTGCTGTATGTCTGTATGTATTCTTGGAACAGAAAACATAAAAAAAAAAAAAAAAGCTTAAATTCTTCATTTCCAAGCTACTGAAACCTCATATGCACATCAATGACGTAAGCAAATCCTATATTAAGATTCAAAACATGCATATATTAGAAACATCACTACCTTGGGAGGTTGTGGAGTCTCCTCTACAGACTTTCAAAACCAGTCTGGACACTTTTCTGTATGGCCTGCCCTAGGTGATCCTAGTCTGGCGGGGGGGGTTAGACTAGATGATCTCCACAGGCTCTTCCAAGACCTACCATTCTACAACTCTATCTTAAAAACCTGGCATAGCTGTATTAGATATGCATTTTCAGCTGTGTGCACTTCAGTCACTCTTTGGATTGAGGTGTGGAGGGCTGGATGCTTTTGCAAGGTTTCTAAGCAATGTAGGTAGCTTGTCAGCTTTGTCTCAGTGGAAATGCTGATAAGCAGGATGGGCTGACTACCTGCTAGTGCCGCCATAACAAATAGGGACATAAAGAATTCTGCCTGTGAGAAAACAAGCACAACTGGAAAACACTGAATTCTTTTAAACTGTGTTTGTTTCAGGTGGCACTCCTGAAGTTACAATTTTAGGAGCAAAAGCGAATGGGGATAACCAACAGAACTGATTCCTGCTATACTGAAGAACAAAAACACCCCAAAGCTCTGCAGAATTACATTTCATTTTCAAATTGTAATGCACAACAAAAGATAGAATGAACTAAAAACCACTCCATAAATTTTAATTATTTCTTAGACTACTTTCCAGATGAGAAGCACTACAGCTTCTTAGAAAAATACTCACCCTCTGTTACTGACAATTGCCTTTTTTAGGTGAATGTAGTTTGCAGGAAAAATCCCCTGTAAGAGAAGAAATCCTCACGTTAGAAAAATACACCTGCAGGTTTTCACATTTCTGTCCCAAGCCACAATAAATAACTACTGAAATACTTAGCAAAAAAAAAAAACCAACCCTAACACTGTGTCAAAGAAGCTGTCACAGTCAGAAGTCAACATTCAAATTAGTCAGAACTAATTTTAATCCATATTCAAACAGGACAGCACAATGAATGAAACCTCCAGCCTGAAAGATCAACTCCTTACCAAGGGAGCCTTACAAATCTATGCAATAGGACTATCATGCACAGCTTCAAGATAGGTGCTTTCCATTCCTGAGGTGTTCAGAAACACTACTGCACGAGAAGTATGCTCTGGTATAAAAGTCATGGCTAAGTCAACCAGGATGAAATGAAAATGTGTCACTCTAATCCTACACAGCTGCCTTGGAAGAGACAAGATTGATCTAAAACAAAACATTTAAGATTAGCCAACTTCTTCTACTGCAAAGATTGTGTGAGCCTAATAAACCACTAACAGGTGACGAGCAAGCAGGAAAAAGTGTCACAAGTGGGAAGAGCTCAGAGAACAGCTTGCAGCTAGCAGAAAGGAATGAGGAACAGATGTAAGTACCAGAAGCTAGCCAAGATAGCCAGAAAAGTGGCTATCATGCAGTTTGCAGCACAGCATCAGTAAGCTCCAAGGCCAGGCCTCTGTATTGATATGCCACATTACATTATATGACAAGGACAGAGACTTGAAACACCCCAGAACAAACAGTCTACCATCACATCTGTCTAGTCCCCACCACCTTAGTCTTTCACTAAGGGAGCTTTATCACTTGTATGCCCTGGGCGTGTCCTGTTTCCTCCCTCTGTCCAACACAAAGCTGTTTAAACCCACTTGGGTTAACTCTGCTTATTTGCCTCCTGCTGTTCCCATGACAGTTGTACTCTACCCTTGCCTGGGCCATTGTGTTCTTGTGTGATGAGAAATGACGAAAATAGGTAATTTAATTTAAACAACACTTTTCATTATCTCTGCAAAACACATTGCCCTCAACCCTCATCACAAACTTGGTGTGTAAGAACAGTGAGCCTGCACTTCAGTGGGGCAAGCAGGATCATCATTGGTCATCTCCAGGTGAAAAAACAGCTGACAGACTCACTAAAAGGTCAGTAATCAACTGCAGGTTTTCCATTTCAGAGCCTTTTAGAATTCAGGAAAGAAAATTTTCAGGGGGGACAGCTGAAAAGAATACTAAATAAAGATGATTCAAGATCATCTGCCTGGACCTGAGTAAGGCATTTCACTCTGTCCCACATGACATCCTGGTCACCCAACTGGAAAAACATGGACTTNCCAGAGGAGGCCATGAAGATGATCAGAGGGCTGCAGCAGCTCTGCTATGAGGACAGGCTGAGAGAGTTGGGGCTCTGCAGCCTGGAGAAGAGAAGGCTTCGAAGAGATCTTATAGTAGCCTTCCAGTATCTGAAGGGGGCTCCAGGAAGGCTGGGGAGGGATTATTTACAAGGTCTTGCAATGACAGGACAAGGGGCAGAGGGGAGATTTAAACTGGCTGTTAGGAGGAAGTTCTTTACAGTGAGGATGGTGAGACACTGGCACAGGTTGCCCAGGGAGGTTGTGGCTGCTCCCTCCCTGGAGGGGTTCAAGGCCAGGTTGGATAAGGCCTTGAGTGACCTGTACTAGTGGGAGGTGTCCCTGCCTATGGCAGGGGGTTGGAACTAGATGATCTTTGAGGTCACTTCCAACCTTACCATTCTATGATTCTAAATGCTGAGACAAATCCCTTCTTTTTCACAGTTAAGACTGAGATTGCAGAAGGAAAAAAAACATTAACCTAAGCAGAATGGTTCCATCAGGACGAAAAATAAACGTGCATCTCAACCACATGAAAATTTGGAAAAGGTAAAAATGCTAGTTCAGTTTCTTGTTTGGTTCACTTCCAGTTAATGCTGTTTATTTCTGTGATCCTGTGCAGGTTGCCTAAGAAACCAAGAAAGGTTTGGAGGGCTCTCCTATCCAAGCTGAACCAATATGCAAACAGAAGATGTACCAACACACACAGAGTGAATGTAGGCTTTTCCATTAAAATAGTATTATACTCATGAAAACATAATAGAAGTAATATTATACTTCATAAAGCAAGCAAACATGAGGAATCTGGTTCTCTTTTCTTTTTAAACCTAAGTTATGTGTAAACCAAAAGACAATAAAGTGATGCTTACACAGAAGCAGCTACTGACATGACTGGATCCCTACATACAATACATAGCAATTCCACATTGTAATAAATCTAATTAATATGTATCAGATGTACTCGCAAAAAATTCATCATCGGAACATTCAAAAAAGTTGATCCAAGAGCAAACCAGGGATTTGAGTGAAAAATAACCAAAAAGTACATTGTAAAAAAAATCTGAAAATAGAACAAACTTAAAATACTCCTTTTCCATCTGACTTTTTTCCACGAGTTTTTAAGATTAAATACTGAAAATGTTTGAAAGTGTTCTTTAAAAATCCTCAATTAAGCAGTGTAAGATGACCTATCTAAGCTTTTCTTAAAGGTGCAAGGGACCAAACTGGATGAGGTTTAGAAACATTGGGAAAATTTAAAAAAAAAAAAATAAAAAAAAAAAAATCACATATCAAGAAGGTTTCTGATCCTTTGGGTATTGTGCTCTCATTTTAAAAAATAAATCAAATACTCCCATAGGAAAAGAGCTAGATAAGTAAAATCCTAAGGGCAAGGAAAACAAGAAGTTTATTGGGTTGCAACAGCACAGTAGATATAATCTCCCACTAGATGAAAAGAAAGATAACTGTATTCACACTTACCTTTACATTGGGCTTCTTAATGGAAACCCCTCTGTACCAGCCTAAAATCAGACAAAACATTCTGTATTAATTTATGGCACTCCTTATATTACAAAAACTGAAGACTATGCAGTTACTGAGCTCCTCTGAAAAACTAGCTGTGCCTACATTTTTAAAGAGTTTTTTGTCATCTTTTGAATTTATTTATTCCTTTGCTCTGCAATGACAACTGGCAATTAAGAACCTGGCATGCTCCTGTTTACTCCCACCTGGAATAAAAGCAGCTTAGTATTAAAGTCACTTTACGCAAAACCATTAGCTGCAGTGGCAAAGACGCATTCAGCACTCATGCAAGAATCTGTGCTGAACTTTTCTTACATGCTGATATATGACTCTCTTCTTACTGATTTACCACATCTCCAGACTCCAAAAGCCTGTCCCTTTCAAGACAGGAAAATCCATTATCATATATTTCTAATGCTGTTTAAACAAATACAAATCCTTTGCACATATGTCTGTGAGACTTGAGAGCAGACCGAATTGTTTTTCTTGTATCCCTCATCAGTTAACAGCCAGACAGTTCAACAGATCAGGAATAAAAGGCAAAGCAGCAAAAGCCACAAGTTAAACAGGAAAACCCAATTACTCCTGTTTTAAACAGGTGAAAGCAGTGTCACTCTGTGCAGGACTCTCCAAAAGGGCTGGAAGCACCATCCAGTCTAACAATGGAAAAGGAGCACGCTGCAGCTGTCATGCTGGATGAGCTGCTCTTCCACTGCCTAGAATTCTAGTTAAAAAACACAACTGCTCTCTGTATGTTCTCTGCAGTCTAATGCTGCAGCACCAGAACATTAAGGTAACTACAAAGACCAGAGCCTGGATCCCCACACAGGGGAGCACTGATTAAGAGTGCCAGTGTACATAAGAGGATGCCAGGGCTGTGTCAAGAAGAGTGTGGCCAGAAGGTCGAGGGGTGACTCTTACCCTTTACTCCGCTCTTGTGAGACCCCATCTCAAATGCTGTATCCAGTTATGGTGTCCTCATCATAAAAAGGACACAGAGCTGTTGGAGAAAGTCCAGAGAAGGGCCACAAAGATGATCCAAAGGCTGGAGCACCTCTACTCTGGACAGGCTGAGGGAATTGGGGCTGTTCTGTCTGGAGAAGACTCCAGAGGCACCTTATAGCTGACTTCCAGTATCTGAAGGGAGCCTACAGGAAAGCTGTAGAGGGACTTTCCATAATGGTGTCTAGCGATAGGACAAAGTGGAATTGTTTTAGGTTTAGCCTCATTCTAGAAAGATGTTCTTCAGTGTGAGAGTGGTGAGACTACAGAGTATGTTCTCAGACTAGTTGTGGACGCTCCTCCCCTCAAGATGTTTAAGGCCAGGTTGGATGAGGCCTTGAGCAACCAAGTCTAGTTGAGAGGTTGGAGTAGATGATCTCTGAGGTCCCTTCCAACCTAAGCCATTCTACAATGTTACAAGTTCTGTGGAGGAGGCCTGGCCACCCCTGACCACACAAAATTTGTGGGCAAAGTTACCCTGGTGCAGCTATTACAGCAGCAGCAAGTTAACTGCCTGCACATCCCTCTTGTATTTACTGCAGTCCAGAGTAAGACAACAACCCAAACTTACCCAACACAAGAACTTCATATAATCTCAATCCACTTTCCATAAAAATACCTCCACTTTTTCCCCAGCAACTTCCTACTTTCTTTTTTTCTATAGAGGGCAGATATAATTTATTGTCTGCAGCGTTTCAGAGTGCACCAGGAAAACTTGTCAGTAATTTGCTACAGAGAACAGAGAAGAACTGAACAAAGTAAAGGTGTATTTTGTCACTCCTTGAAACAGGACTTCATAGCTGTCTGAATTTACATCACGAGTCTCACTTACAGACTCAGGATTGGGGAAGAGAGCTGTTCAGAGAGCACTGTTTTAAAGACACCCTGCTAGCCCTGAATTGTTATTTTTTTAAAGTAAATCTGAGTCAATATAGAAGAAAATAATTGATTAATTCAAGACATTTGCAAATCTCAGTGCAGAATAAATTTAAGCCTGTATTAATTACACAAATTTCTCATAAACACATAATGCACATTTATTTTCCCATGAAATGATTGCTTATATTAAAAAATAAAATTTCAATTTATTTCTTAGTTGGTGGAATTCCATGGCAATGAGTATAAGCACATATGCACAGAGACCACATGCAGAGCCTTAAAATGAGTTATTTCTAAAAAGCTCTAAACACAACTGTGCTTACCACACCTGCTTTTGAGTAACAGATGCTACATACTTTTAAGGTTACAGAAAAAAAACCACAAATGCATTTATCCTGTGATTCATTGTTACTAACATTAAATACAGCATGCTGCTTTTATATTCATAGACTCTGTACCTTGGAAATAAATATATATTGCAAGCTCTAAGACAAACAGAATGGCAAAGTTCTTGGTAAATACAGAAAAAGTGGTTTAATCTAAGCTTGTGAACAGAACTGTAAAAGTAAGAACAAAAGGTTACAAAGCAGGTGCCTATTAATGATTTAAAGTTACAGATTCAGACATGAAACATACATCCAAAAAACTACCTTAGTCCTCAGCTTCCTGTTCTTAATTCCAAAACAAATCTTCAGCGTTTACAAGGTGTGTGTTTACAGAGCTGTAAAGAACAGGAATGGAAGGACCCCTGAGAAATCACCTAGCTCATTCAAGCGATGCCTCTAAACCTCTCCTTACAGGTGTTTAGCCTGTTATTAAGTCTCTAACAATACATCATCAGGATTGAGTAACACAGCACTCTTTGCCAGTGGAGTCACAGAGTCAATCAGGTTGGAAAAGAGCTTTGAGATCATCAAGTCCAACCTATCACCCAACACCATCTAATCAACTAAATCATGGCACCAAGTGCCATATCCAGTCTCTTAAACACCTTCAGGGATGGGGACTCTACTACTTCCACGGACAGCCCATTCCAATGGCCAATCACCCTTTCTGCAAAGAACATCCAACCTAAACCTCTCCTGGCAGAGCTTGAGACTGTGTCCCCTCGGTCTGCCACTGGTTGCCCAAGAGAAGAGACCAACCCCCACTGGGCCACAACCTGCTTTCAGGTAGTTGTAGACAGCAATAAGGTCCCCCCTGAGCCTCCTCTTCTCCAGGATAAACAACCCCAGCTCTCTCAGCTGCTCCTCATTGGGCTTGTGCTCCAGCCCCCTCATCAGCGCTGTTGCCCTTCTCTGGAAACGTTCAAGCATCTCAACATCACTCATACAACTTCCCTAAAACCTAAATTTCAGGGTATTTCCAGACAGAATATATTTCTGCTATTCTAACACAGGCCAGTTTGAAAGTGATGGTGTTGCACAGGCATCTTTACAGAAGAAAATTCTTCCATGGATCAACACTGGCCAAGATAACTGGGTGTAACACCCACGCTTTGGTACAGTACTTGAAAATCTATAATATTTATGTAAAGTGGAGATGACAAATCCTCAATGGGCAACCTGTATCAGTGGTTCAGGCAACATACATGCACTTTATAACCTGAACTTTGCTGCTATTTGAATTCAGAATTTTTTTTTTTTTTTTTTTAATAACAAGGAAAACATTTTGTTGACTTTCCTTTTGTAGGTACTTTCAAACACATCCCACAAGTGGGATATTTCCTTTTAATCTTGTAGATTGTGCTCTCCAGATCTTAATTTTCTTCTTTTTTCAGTGTGGTATATTTTTAGAATCACCCTTTTCTGTTTCAAGCTTCCTTCAACTCCATGCAAGCGAAATACAGTAGAAAGAAGCTGAAAGCACTTAACTGTAAAATGTAATTCCTTACTGGCTTATGGTGCATACCATCAAAACCCCATTCTGTATCTAAAAGTAAAATCTATGAGAAAATGTAAAATGCTTTTTTAAAAAACACACATTTAGAAAATTGCATCTGGATTAAATTACTCACTAAAATGAGCTGAACGAAACCTTCATTCTTGAATTAGTCTTAAATTGATTAAAATCAATATAATCATATATTTTAAGAAGTATTTATTTGAAAGGATTTAATCATAGTGGTCATCAAATCCAGACAGGTACTTCAGCTGACTGTGATCACAGTGTGCACTGCACAGTTAGGCCTTAATGGTAACTAAGGTTTTTAGATGTTACCGTACTACAAGTGATGAATTTTAACATTTTAGTATTGTGGCATTCATTTTCTAGTGATACATGGCCTTGAAAGGGTGCGAACTTCAAGGAAGAGTAGAAAGGAAAACTGGATTTAAATCAAGAAACAGAACATGGTTATGAAGCCACAACAATTTTGTGAGTAAGTTAATGTGAAACAACCACCACCATTTGAGCAGATTATCTCTCTAGCAGTTATCAGTAACTACTAAGAATTTCAGAATGGATGAAGTTAAGGCATAAGGCCAGACACGGCACACCTACAAATCTCTGCAGAGAAAGACTGAGTGAGCTTCAAGCACACAATGCCTCTCCACATTTCCTTTTCTGACAGCTAAGAATATTCTCAACTTGCTTGACCCAGCGGATGATCTGGGGAAGGAAGGCTGATAATTCTAACTGGATTTCGATACACGAATCGCCTTATTGGGTCTGGCTGGGATGGAGCTGATTCCCTTCAGAGTAGCCCATCCAGTGCTGTGTTTTGAATCTGTGGCTAAAGCACTGCTGATAAGAGACCAACATTTTGTTTCTTGCTGAACAGTGCTTGTAGAATATCAAGACTTTCTCTTTTTCCCAACACACAGCAAGCCAGCTAGAGGTAAGCAAGACACTGGGAAGGGCCCTAGCTGGGACAGCTGGCCTGGATCAGCCAAAGGAATCTCTCATACCCTGTAACACCATTTACTGCAGGAACACCAAATCCTGTTTCTAGGGCTTCTTCAGCTGTAAGAATGACTAGGCTTCTCACTTAGCTTCTCTGAACCCTAGATTCGGTAGGGCCTCTGAAGGGACAGGACAGAAAAACAGACTAAACGCAGATACCAACATCATACAGCAAAATCTGCTTAGGTGAACACCATACCCTTCACCTGCAACTACCCCTAAACATGGAAATTCACAGCACAAGAGACTTGCAGCCATGTTACAGAAACCTGCAGATTCTATATAAAGACTGAAAACCAGTCTTTGCAAAGATGAATCACACTCAGAGGCCCCAGCAATAATGCAATCACAGTTATAATGCAAAAGAAGCTCTGAGGCTGGCCTGTACATCCCAGCCTCTCAATCTGAGCTATCAGGGAGTTACCAATGTTTTTTTGATCTTTATCTGAAACTGCCTTGAACAAACCAGGATATTCTTTCTAAGAGTTGCCTTGTAACCTTTTTCAGAAATTCACTTAACAAGAGGTCTGTCACGTAGAAAAGGTTCATCCCCTTTGAGCGCTCAGTTGCAGAAAAACAAAAGGGTCCTAATGGAGAGGTATTGATCTGTTTTTTAGAAAAATAAAGCTCAAATATCTGGGTTAAATAAAGCAGCATCAGCTGCAGACTGTAGGAAAAAACCAAATCCCCTACGTACTTTCTTGACAAACGGAATTCTGAAAACAAAATTACGTAAGTCTTAATGCTAAGTCCTAAAGCTAAAGTTGGTTCTTACAGAATGCACTGCTAGTAAGACCTGCTACAAGAACTCAAACCTTCTTTGTCCTACAAAAATAAGTATACTTTGCAGTACTGTGAGTAACCCTCAAAGCTGGAGGAAAGCAATCTTCTTTTGCATATACTAGCCAATTAACAATGCATTTTACCTTTCAATCTGCATGTCAGCTGCTGTGCAGAGCTACAGCTACTCCAAGTGACCCAGAAGAGGGATGGTGACAGTGCTTAGCAACAGCTTCTTGATGCCGAAACCATTCAATGCCAAGACCATTCTGTTCTGAGCTTGACACACTGAGCAGTGCCAGGACAGGACGAGCAGCAGATGAATACCCAACCCTGGCTGCCAACACCATGTCAGGGAGCAGCCTCATGCCAACAGAGTCACAGGAATATGCTAATAATGCAGTCAAAGATGCCACAACAAAAGCAGAATAGATAGAATGTGGTTTATCTTGGTGCCAGCCAAGAGAGCCACCAAGAAGCCATGCTCCAGAAGTCTAGTTTGAACAGCCAAGCAAGATATTCTGCAGCAGCTATGTGGGTCCAAGAGACTTCCATCCACTAGCACACTTCACAGAAGTGAAAAAGCAACATCTTACTGGAGACATCCTTCTAAGGGTAAACTCGCACTACTGGGTGTGAGTCAGTTTGACCCAGGAAGCCACAGGACAGCTGCTCCCGACTCCAGGTGGAAGGAAATCTTCCTTGTCACAGCAGTGACAGACTGACGTGGTACAACTTGGAAGCATGACAAAGATATCACTTCTCAAGCACACTGAAGTGTTCAAGAATTTAAGGAAAAAAACTAATTGCAAGCTGTGTCTGCTGCTTAAGTGTCCCAAAGACAGGGAAGCCTTCACTCAACCACACTGTCACTGCTAGGATAGCAGAGGGAAATTTATCAGATGGATGGCTTTAAAAGGTTATTACTAACATACACATTTAGACCACGTAAATCGATACTTGTGTGGACACCAGAACTTGCATGGGTAAGATAATATCTTTTAACTGGACTTTCAGGCATCAGTTACTGTTTGTTCAGTGACTAGTTAAGAATCTCTGGGTAATAATTAAAATCACTGAAGTTGCAGCTTTTTAACCGAAAGAATACTGGTCCCTAGCAATAAATAGACATTTGAAACTTACTCTGAATGCCACTAGTTACTTCTACCCACTACTGATGAGCTCAAACAATGAGCACGCTCATGCTTTGTCACTTGCTGAAAGACAAAGCTTTGCTATGTCATTTATAGGTGGCACACTATTGCCACACACTCACCCCCTCATTACATGGCATATAAAGCAGAGAATATCACTTACTGTTCAACTCTCAGTGGCAAGATCACAAGTGGAAGAGCTCAGAAGAGAACAGAGAGAGGGGAATGATGGGAAAGACAACCGATACCCTCAAGAACATGTTTACTTTTGAGTGAGACCACTGAAGGACCTCAGAGCTCTTCATGCAAAGAGTGACTATAAAACTACCTGGGTAATGTCCAACACTTTAGAGACAGCATAATGTATGGTGGAGAGATGGAGCTTTTGCTAGCTTCAGAGGAAATACAGACACCAAGTCCAAGGGTTTAAACCCTGTCAGGTTGAATTACTGGGGTGGGAAGGAAGCAATGGAAGGTGTTTGTTAGATGTAGATAGGTTCAGAAAGTGATTTAGATATTGGCTGGTGTGGTATGAAAGCACATGAATTGACTGTTCAAAAGTTCCAATTTTGAGCATATGAACAAGAGTCACAGAAGAGAAATAACTATTCCATTGCATTTCATTCAAAATATGCACAGACAACCACAATAAAAACATGTTATCAACTGGTATCCACATTTATTACCCTTAGAGACAAACGTGCATAAAATAACGTGTGTAAGCAAACTGACTCTGACAATACATATAAAACTTAGCTGCAGAGGTAACCAAGACCTTAATATAGGAAATTCCCTGCTCTTTCATTCAGTTGCTGTAAATGCAGTGACTGCTTTCTACACCAGTCACTACAAAAGAGCACTTAATGCAGTTATTCAACAAGTCATTATGATTAAAAATAATGACATTCAGAAATATAGCTAGTATTGAATTTTTGTCAGCCTTGAATTCTTCAGCGAGTCTCTGAAACCATTCTTCACCTCTCTAAAAGGGGTGTGTGTGTGTGTGTGCGTGCATGGGAATCCTTTTAATTCACACAGCAAAGTCCCTACTGTAGAGAATTATGCAGGAACTGTTCTAAGGAGCAAAGACGAAACAGCGACGGTTCCTCTGTCGACTCCCACAGTAGTGACCCTGATGTGCAGCGGTCAACATTAATTTATCCAGATTGTCAGGTCAAAGAATCCCCAGCAAATGATGCAGAAGTACAAGACTAGGATTGTTTCATTCTAAATTTGCAATGCAAACCAAGGACCCTGTTAAACAACCACTTAGACAAGAATGCTTAAACAATTACTATCTTACTTCCTTTTAAGAACCTACTTTGCACATTTAGTGTGCCTGTTTGCATAATTCACACATGCAAGAGCTGCAGCACAGGCCATCTGATTATTCAGATGGATTTCATATTGTGGAGCTCCAGATGTTATTATCAAAATTAATCTATCTTTTTATACATTAATAGGTAGAGGGCTTGAAGAACAAACCCCAAAAGCTCTGTACAAACACCTCCTTCCAACCAGGAAAAGAGTCTGAGGGCCTCCTTTCTCAGCAATTTGAAGACTGGCATGAATTGCCTTTGAGGAATCATCCTCAAAGCTACCGGCAAAGGGAATATGCAGAGCCTAATTACTGTAACATTGTAAAGAGACATGGGATTATCCTTCTGCTTTTCTGTAAGCAACCTGCTCCTTTAAGATCTCCTATTTTTATTTTACAGAGTTTTGAAAGTTTCCTTGATTAGCAGAAATGGTTTGAAAACAACATGATTGTTTTACCCTAGGGTTATACTGTCCTATGCAAAGTAATATTTTTTTCCTGAGCTTGCACTAAGTCCTGATTCATGAGACCTAGCAGAACAACAATCAACAGTGCTGAAGTAAAGTTTAGACCATTACACCACACATGAGGTTTTTAAAAACATTATCATTGCAGTAATACTACTACAGGCACTGCTCACAGCATGCTTCTTCATGGATTAAGTACTACCACTGCACTGCAAATCTCTCATTCAACAGAAAATTTTTACAAGTGTAGGTGAAGAAGCTACTACTGTCATAGAAAAATCAGCATGTAAGAGATCACTTTTTCAAGAATAGTTAAGTCAGTAGGTAAATAAACTACTTGATTACAAGAAAAAGCGTCAAAAGCAAAAGACAATTCTAGTATGAGAGAAGAAAAGCTGCTTTCTGACAAGCATGCTACAAGGTTTGGGTAGCAACACTAACGCTGGAGATGAAAAATCACCATAACCCGAACAACAAAACCAAACCTACACCTTTGTGGAATGTTAATTTGGAATTCAAATTGGTGGATCTGGTTTTGAATTTGTTTTAGCACTTCAGGATTAAGGTTACACTATTCCTCCTCAGACTATAATGAAACATGTTCTCATACAGTATCTTGTCAGCCCACTTCTCAATAGACATGTTTTATACCACTACCTTACTGTGAGCATTAGGATAAAAAAAATCCTTCTTTTCAATACAACTTCAATTACACTATTTATGTGAACAAAGCATAGGATTAGGACATTCAATTTATTCGCACACAGACACCTCCAGCCACAGCCACTGGGGAAAAAAAAAAAAAAAAAAAAAAAAAAAAAAAAAAGGAAGACTGTACTTATAACATTTACAATGGCATTTTCCTTTAGGTACCAAACCCCTCATGGATAAACATAAAGCAATCCCCCCCCCCAAATCCATATCCTTTGTATTTTTTTACAGAACTGCTCCCAAATGATCAACTAATCTATTTCATAACTACTATTTTTCATGTGTTCAGATGTTTCTAAATAATAAACACTGAAAACTGAAATGCATAGCAGTAACACAGAGAAAATATAGCAAAGAAACCCCAGAAGATACTGATTATATACTTCACACGATGAAAACTCACTGTAAGACTCAATTACATACAACAATCAGGTCAGGGTTCGAGATCTTCTGGACAGATGGTTAACTTAAAACACACTGACCCCCTATCAGACTGGATTAGTGCCAAGAGCACTCAGCCTTTCCTGCAGAAAGTGGGTCAGATTAGGTTTTGTTCAAGTGCTTTGATTTGATGCATCATGATTTCCAAGAGACTTATTAAAATGTGCCAGATTAACATATTTGTGTATTCTAATATAGAAAAAGGGGTTCTTTCTTGGCCATCACACTTACCTTCACATTTCTCTAGGATCTGGACAGTTTCACCTAGCTCCAGGACCAAGCCTTGCGGTACAGCTCCTCGGAAGCTGCATATCACTAGAGGGTGGAGAAAAACAGAGAGAGACACATATGAGGGTTGAATCTGTGTGTGAATTTTTCTTCTAAGCATAGCTCTTCAGCTCACTCCCTTTATAAAAATAGCTATTACATCGCTGCCCAGAAAACCTGTCAGCCAACTTTCCCTCACCAGATATCTTCATTTCGGCCCTTATCAGAAACAAAACTCAGCAGCACCATAAAAGCTCCACTTTTTTTAAAAGATTTTTTAATTAAGCAAGGCTGAAATCACTTTAATCACCAAATCCTAATTCATATTGCATGCAAAAATTTCCTTGTCTCACAATTCTTACTCTGTTATACAGCTCATCAATGGAGCAGGCAGTTCTAACTGCAGAGATCACAATAGCAAGTCAACTGCAGGAATTACTTTCCTCCAAGCTGAAGTACCATTTGTGCAATTAATCACCTGCAGAAGTCCTGTATTACCATACAATATTTTATTTAAGTATGCATAAGTATTAAAGTCTATTTAAAAAACAGGTAAGAATCTGTTCTTTTCATAACCACTAACTACCATGACATATATCTTAAATATTTTTCTAGGTGTCTTTACTTTTCATTAACTGTAATCATCTTAATGTTTCAGAAAATACAAATACAAAAAAAAATTACTAAATAAATTCAATATTTACTCAATCAGCCTAGCGTATAATGATATATTCTTTAACCACATTTATTAAAGTGCACAGACATGGACGTGAGTCATTACAAAGGATGTCCACCCTCCCCCAGCCCTGCAATGCCTGTTCACCAGCATTTAAAAACCTCACTCGGGCACACATTTAATTTAATCATTCAAGTCCCTTGTTCTAAGCAAATACCTGCTCAGCCACAGAGCACGCCCTATACACCACCTGCTCACAAGCTGGAGCACAAGTGGAATTCCAGGAGTTGAAATAGTGACCTCCAGTGGGCATCACCCTTTTTTCCAACTTAAAGAGAACACCCCCCTCTCTAAATGCCAACAGCTAACAGCTAAGCTGCGAGTGAGATGTCCCCATGTGAAGGGGCTGCATTTCACTTCCTCCATGAATACCTTTTCACATCAAAGCCAATGAATCCCTTTGCACTAAAGAGTCTCCGTGCAGACTTAAAGCAGTTAACCAGAAAGTCTGAAGTGCAGAGGAAGTACACATGCCATGGAAACTACCATCTGCACCATCCACCATAAGGCACCTTTCTTGAATCTCTAATATCCAAGTAGTGAGATAAGTACCAAAAGAATTTCCACCAAAACAAAAGTTTGAACCATCTATGTAGATCTCATAAAGGGAAAGGGCAAGAAAGAAGCAGCTACATGCACCAGGTAAACACCCACACAGATCAAAGTAATATGAGAAATAAATTTGAATCAAAATCTGAAGTGAATCAAAGAGCATGAAGTGCCTGCCCTTCCACAGTGAGTCTCGATGCAGCATTTAATTAAAGAGGGGGAAAAAAAAATTAGATTCCATTAACAACCCTGAACTCCTCTCTCAGCTTATACAGCCCAGCAGAAGTCACCGCTGGGTAAATGAGGTTTTAAATTCTTCTTTACATCAGAGACAGGAGAAACATAACAACTGGTTCCAGACTAGAGTAAGACAAACAACATAATCCAAGAATAACACTAAGCTTGTCAGCATTCTGGATTCATTCTTCACCCATGAAGAAATGATAAATATGGATTTCAACCAAAGAAAAGCTACATAATGCTTCTCCCAAAGCACAAGAATACTGTCAGCTGCTAAATGCTTAACTGGCAAGCCACCATCAAATCTTCTAATGGCTTCTCCCCACCTCTCATGTATTTTAGATAACAGTAGCCCTCAAAAACAGAAAATGTGGGGAGGGTCTCCAACAGGAAATTTTACCAGATCAGAAAGGTAAAAACATCTTCTAGTTTTGATTTGACTTACAAAATACACAGGACTCTATTAAAATGTCATGACTGCTCTGTTCTGATTTAAAAAAAAAAAAATACAAAAAAATTCAGGCATGAAAATTATTTACTGTATGAAAACTTCTGAATAAGGGATGCAACCAGGAAAGAAACTGGATTTGATGCAACTATTTGTTCTTTGATCATCAGATACTTGCCTATTATGTAACAATTAAAAGTGAACTTGGAATGAAAGCCAAAGGAAAGGTACAAGAAAGCAGAGTATTGTTTGTTTTTTTCAACTGCTTATATAATAAACCTTAAAAGCCCCAGAGAGTAGTAACTGTACTATATTTAGGCTTATAAGTGATTTTAATAGATCTGTTAGAGATGCAAATCATCCATTTATAGAAGGATTCTACTGGTCACACACAGAAAATCTGATATAAAGTCTCTACTACATCCATATGTAACCAGCTATATTTCAGACTACTCTTAAGATAGCTCCTCCCTCTCATGTCTACCCCAGTCAAAAGAAAAGGATAACCAAAAAACACAGAACAGAAATTAACTGATCCCACCAGTAGTAGATACAATCAGCATGATCATCCTCAGTCAGAAAATAAATTCTCATGCAAAAATAACATCCCACTTATTTTCCTCACTCTTAATACAGCAGTATGAAATCTACTTCCTTCACTGAGAAATTTGTAGTCATCAATAAACTATGTAAGTTTCTTCTGCTTGACAGTTTTAAAAATCAGCAGAGTATGTGAATACCAATATGGAGGTCTTCAAAATAACAGAAGCCAAATCTCAGGATTAGTTGGCTTCCCAGTAAATGAAAGTTAGGAAAAACTGAAGAACTCCAGTAAGCTGACTCGATACACCAAACCATATTTCCTTAAAATTGTTTAACAAGAAAACCATTTAACATCTCTGAAAGAAACACAAATGGTAAAAATAGCTACTGATTCTGAGAGAATCTGAGAAATCTGAGGCTGTTCTTCATAGCCTGATACATGACTCCAAAGGTTACTCCCAAAGTAATGGATGTTACTCATTTGTTCAGCTAAAGACGGTTTATGCAATAGAACCTTATTTATGAAGTCACTCTTAGGCACACAATTCTTCTTAGCAGTAGTATCTGAAAAAATATGAACACAAATGTATATAGGAAATACAGAATAAGTTTAAACAATTCACAGAGAGGACTCCAGTAACTGACTTCCAACCTTCCCACAGAGAAATTAATTGTAACATACGATCATCTACAAACTGCCAACCAGCAACCCTCCAACACTTCTTTCAAGAGTCATGCCTTTGCTCACCACAATACAGATATAACACATCATCAGAACAGGCACACAGAAAAGCTTCTACACACCAGTTACCGGATCTGAACGATCCCTCTTGGATTCCAGGACAGACTGCTGAAATATTTAACATCCATTCTCAGATGTTAAAGCCCCTTGCCATCGTTGAGGTTCACAGGAAGGTCACAGTTCCTTTCCCTCAGCAGTTAAACCCAACATGCTGCCACAGAGAAATGATTTGAAAAAGCACCACATGCCACTTTCAGGGATTATCTCCAAGTCAGAGGTTCCTTAACTATGGTACCTGGACTGTAACAAAGAGGGGCACAGCCAGAGAAACCCTTCCCTCTGCATCTCTGTAATCTGGTAATGACAAAGGCACAAACTGGTTCACATAGGCAGCTACTCTCAAGCTGTAGCAGACAGCATGAAAGAACTAGGGGCATAAGGACAACATTGGAGTAACAGTTAGGGAAGCCAAAGATCCAGGAGAACACAGACTCAGAAGTGTTTCCCTTGCCTATGGACATACCCTGTCACAGTAGGACACTGCACTGCAAGTTACCAGCAGCAAGAGAAACTACTTAACAGAGTAAGGGCATGCAGACAAAGATGCCATCTTAAAAAAGGGTCAGTGCATCTTTGCATAGCTTACTGATTCCTCTGTAGAATAACTAAAGGAGCTGCTTGCTACATGGACAAAGATGATGTGGTTGATGCCATCCAGTAAGTTTTACAAAAATCTATTCCAGAACAGCCCCAGTTAAAAGCTCTTGCAGAAACTCAGCCTAGTTGTGATGAAGTGGGAGGGCATTTAGCAAAGAGATATGAGACTGAAGCAGGCAGCATTCTCAGTGAAGACATGACTGGCAAGCTATAAAGGCCCTCTGCTGGGACTCTTTTGATTTAAAGTATTTGTAAAGGATCCAGAAAAGCTGATCATTCAGAAAAGTGACAGTTTGTGAACCACTCAAGCTTTTCAAGGTGATAAACACTTGCAAATGGACATAAGCACCACAAGCAGAACTGGCAAGTGTACACCATTTAGTTTGTGTCCACAGTGTTTCATGAGGGATGAAGAATCCTTGCCTCACACACAAAGCAGCCATCTCTCCCTCTGCCATCATCACAAGTGAAGCCCTCTCTGAAAGAAACACTCAGAGCTCCCATCCCCAGCTCAGTGCTCAACCACAGTCAAGCACCATTCTCAACATCATCACATCACAGCAGAATACTCGCTTGGGGGGGCAAAGGGCAGGCACCATTACCTGCAGTACTCCAAAATTAACAGTGAACATCTACACACCGGTTTTCCCCTTTATCAAAAACATATTCTTTGTCGAAAACAACAGAACAAGGAAAGGTAGGAAAGAAGTGAGACAAGAGATACCAAGGACTGCAGAAGAGTTTTCATATACTTAATTACAAAGCAAGATGGGACTCTTCTACTGGTAAGACTGGCAGTTGAATAGGGGGAGAGAGTATAACTGGCAAGTTGCATGGAGAAGGTGAATAGGGAGCAAATGCTAATTATTCCTTCCAGCATAAAAAGCAGAACAGAGTTGAATGAAACAGCAGAGTCCTCCAGACTTCTATTAAATAAAGTATTTTTCCACACTGCATAAACTGTGACATTCCTCATGAGATGGCAAAACTGGTGGGTGTCAAAACAAAAAACTAAAAATAATAATAAAAAAAAGAAATCACTCAAGTAGAAAAGCAAATAAGGCAAATAAATGGATGTGTACCACCTGAGGCTCAGCAAGTCCCTGACCCAGAAAGTGCTTGAGTCTTGGAAAAGCATCACATATGCTTATCTTGCCCTGCTCCTAAACTGTACGCACCTGCCACGGGTCACAGTCAAGGGCAGGATACCAAATGAGATGAGTATGTGGCTGGACTGTGATAATCTCTCTGTCGTGGTTTGAGGGGGGCTCAGATTTGCTAGAAGCTACTGAGGCCAAGATCCACCCCAGGGGACAAGCAGGTTGTCCCCAGACACCGCAGTTCTGTTAGTCGATCCCAAGCCCTGCCAACAGCAGGTAAGGGGCAGCAGAGTCAGCTGGCTCTTTTCTCCCTTTTCCTTTCAGCTCCCCGGAGGGATCCTTACCTAGGTAGCTATGTACAGTACCCTGCAGGCTGCAGCCTTCAAGGCCACAACTGCGGTGAATTTCAGCCTGTTTGGGCCTAAATGGGAGACAATGTTGGGGGGAGAAAATGCGCACCGGGGTTTTGGTGGTTTTCGCTTGGCTGGGGGGAAGGGTTTGGGGGAATTCTTATGTATCCTGTGCCTGCACTAGGTGTTAAGGACTCATGTATGCTGTGTGTTTTCCTGCATATCTTTAAATATTACTTTTCTGTATTTTCTTCCCCAATTCAGCAAGAGCATTATTATTTTACTGTCCTTTTTCCTTAAAAAGAGTAAAGTAGAAAGATTAATCTAAGTCTGTCGCACTCTTAAACAAAAAACTACAACACACTCACACTGTTACTATGGAATCACAGCCTGAGATTCTGTTGTCTCTTGCTATCTATTGATTTGTGACCTTATCCAAACACTATTATGGCAAAAAAACCAAACAACCCAACAACTCACAGTTAGAGAAATGCTAAATTAGATTTTGTGTGTGTCATTATTGCTTTCTGTTGCCCACCTAAATAGCAGAGCTGACTTAATTTTTGCTGTGGTATAATTTAAAATACATCTTCTTTTCTTAACTCCTCCTAATTCAATTTCCTAACTCCCAGCTTCCCTATCCAGTCTCACCTGGGTCACCATGCTTCCACAGATCATTTTTCTTCTCAAATGGACTATGTCAATTACATGGTAAACATAGGAAGAGAAACCTGTCACATTTTCAACATCATCGGTGGGAACCCCCCGAAAAAGAATAGGAAAATGCCAAAGTACTGCCCAGTGCAATACATCCACAAAAGGATCATGCAGTATCTAGCTGCCAATTCTGCAGAATCATCACTTTTCTTAGCATAAACATAAAAATGTACAATGAACTGGCACAGGTATATGCCTTCTATTATACTTTCTAAATCTTTCAACCTAATTGTACACATTGCAGTAAAGCCTACAAAAATATTTTGACACTGCAGCATGTCCTATTTACAATATAAAATACCAGTTCAATCTATGAGTAGTTTGTTTGCTTTCAGAAAGGAACAGCACCCTTCTCCTGCTCTTTCCCTTCCCACTTTCCATGATGTACCAATGAAAACTGGAAGTGTTTCCTAATCATTTAAATAAATAAATTCGGTTCAAGAAGTCTCCATATTTACACTGCCCACTTTTCCTTCTTCATATGTAAATTATGTTTCTCTAATCATAAAGCTGAGCTTTTAAAAAAAATATTGCTTATTTCACATGTTTCTTCTTCCACAATAGGAATCACTGCTGCCAGAAGAGATCAAATATGCTAAAATATATTTGTGTTTTCCTTTATCCCAAGATCTAAGGAACTTTATGAGATAACTTTGGAGGGAAAAACCCACCACTTTTCATATTATCACCTGTGAACATACCTGTTGTTTGTTTATTTCACTGGGATTTTTTAAATTGCACAGTATGACAAAATAAATGGAAGCTTCTTCAACTCTTTCCACTGTAACAATCATAATTTTGTAAACTTCCAAGATAACTGTTTACTCACAGCTTCAAAAGGCAACTCTTCTTGGCCTCCGTGACAGCTTTTCCCAGTTATTATTATCTCCCTCATTACTGAAATTCTGCTAACTTGCAACATTTTTAGATGACACCAACAGAACAAGTGTTTCAGGTCAAAGTATGCCATTTAATTTTTCAAACTGCTCTGTACTACACCCAGCTTGCAGTTACTCAGGTTAATACTGATCATGCCTTAGTGACATCTTCAACCAAACTGACTGCAGGAGGACTGGTGAGGATGATGCACAGGAGGAGTTATGTTGCTGTATACCCAAACCACTTAGCTCCATACCCTGCCACTTAATCATCACACTGAGCAGACACTGAATTCTGTTCTGTACTACAAATGTCAACACATGGATATTAGGAAAAAATTCTTTACTGAAAGAGTGGCCATGCATTGGAACAGGCTGCCCTGGGAGATGGAGTCACCATCCCTGGAGGTGTTGAAAAAATGAGATGTGGCACTTCAGGCCATAGACTAGTGGTCACAGAGATGTTAGGCAGAAGGTTGGGCTTGATGATCTTTTCCAACCTTTATGATTCTGAGCTCTGATATAACTTCATGCTTTATAATACATAACTATATTTTAAATCCATCCCTCTATCACACCAGATAGGCTTGGGGACTGATACATATTCCATATAAACTAGCAGTTGTTCATGGCAAAATTCTTTGTGCTCTTTGACATTTAAGAGGTTATATGTGTTAACCCAAAATAAACATGAACAACAAATACCTAAGTTTCACTGCTATTGATTTAATATTTAAGAAAATAATGTAAGTATTTGAGACTGACATATGAAATGTTTTGAGGAGGATATATCTTTCTTCAGAATGCTTTCTGATATTAATCCATATGTTAAGTGTCTAGTATCAAACAGTACAAGCTAGCTTTAACAGCTGAGTAAGATGAACTTTATTTTCTTCCTTGTAATACCCAAATGGTAATCAAGGCTTCATGAAACATAAGTTGAGTTACTGAAGAGGCAAGACCCAAGATGGCTCCAAATTCAATACTTTTTCTCTGACAGAGACTAAAACAAGAAGCTGAAGAAAGGGCATTAGAACAGGACAAGGATGTAGGCTTCCCCAGCTTGAGTTATCTGTGGATTGGCTCTTCCTACAGCAGAAGATTTTATATTAATTTTATATTAATTTCACACATGTTTTTAAGTGCTTTTGTCTTCTCCAGAGCCACCCAAGTAATATAGAACCACATCCACACCACCCCAGATCTCCACACTATTGATGCATCACACAGAAGGCATTTTTAATGTCCTCTGGGAATTGTATTAAAATAAAGAGTGAACAATAAGTTTCTACACTTCCACTCCATGCTATTTATGGGTTTAGAACCTTCCAAACTACTTTATCTTAAAAATTTATTTTCCAGGAAGGGTGACATGGTAATTCTTTGTATTTACACTGGCCAGACAGGGAAAAAGTCTCTAAGCCATAGCAACAGGATTGTGCAAGAAAAACACCCAACGCTGATACAAGGTACCACACAGAGAGGAAGACAGCTAAGAGTGAAGATTTAGCTTTACCTTTTTTGTGAGGCAACTGTGTTGTGCAATCACGCCTACAGGCAGCAAAGAATTAATACTTTCCAAGCCACCAGTCTGAGCCTTCTTGCAGCAAAAAGGAGCACTTCTTGCAAACAGAGAATCGTGGGCTTCATAATTTAGAACGACCAAAAAATGGTTTATTAAGGAAAAAGCCCTCACATTTTCGTAAGAAAATTAAAGGCCAGTATGATTAAATTTTTGTGGAGCTGCTTGATTAAACCTGGCAGCTTCATAGATTGCACAGTTAAGACTCTGATCATATTTGACAAGGGAGCAGAACCACAAGGAAATTAAAATGAAAGCATTTTCATTTTATCCTACAGATACCTAGAGGACTGTTTTCACCTTCTCTGTATATGTTCCAATTATTTAAATGATTAATTGTGGGTAAGGGTTTCAATTATTTGCCAGAAATTAAATTTGAGACATGCACATTTATTTGCCAAGTTCAGGCCATATTCAGCAAGTACATTTACAAGGAAAACAGGGAACACAAACCAGGTCTAGTACTTACAAACATTCTGCTGCTTAACCATGATGGACAATATGAAGAAGCAAAGGACATACACAATTATACACTAAAAAAACAAACTACCCAAATAAAACTCAAGGTTCTCACAGCAAGGGCAATTTCTTGCAGAGTGTACTGGTACACATGGCATAGAATGAGGCTCTAATCCGATTGGAATTGCCAGGCACTAATGTAATACACACACACACACACAAAAAAGATTATCAAAAGCTGATTAAAAGCCATCCAAACATTACAATTGAAGAGCAGGGATTAAACAAAAGACATGGTTTAGAACAGGTCTAAAGAATTTTTTGACCTTATTAATGAACTTCTCTGCAAAACCTTGAGGAAGGAAAATAGACCTCAGAACTGAAAGAAACTGAACAGCCAAAACTTAAGGGTTAGTATATTAGCAAAATGGCACTACAATTAAGTGAAGGTATTTCAGGCTGGCCGAGGAGGAGCAGTGGCAGTTGCTAGGCAGCATCTGCTCCTGTCGGAGATGCTTCTTTCTTTGTGCAGCACAGAACCTCAGCCAGGAATACTGCCACCAATGGATTATTACAAGGCAGCTTACTGCCATCACATGGCATCTGCAAAGTGCTCAAACTGCTGCCTAGCAACACCGCCTCTTTCTACTGAGTCATACCATCACTACGAAAATATTCATGTAAAAAAAGAAACAGATGCCTGAGAAGAAAGGTGATCATTCACTAACACAAAATGAGTTATTGCTAGCATCCTTCCCCTACCCCTCTAAGTTAAAAACAGAGATTAGGCTCAAAAACCATGAGCTGTTTAAAACAGTTTTGCATATCTTGGTGGCATGAGAGAGAGTTGAAGAAAAAGACCAAGAGCCCACAGTGTTGTCCACCACCTTAGCTGTATTAAGGAACTGATTTTGAGTTTCTACCTTTGCAGGCATCTACCCTAGTTACACATCTCCTTCCTGTACATCTTTTTCTCTGAAATCAGTTCATTCAACTTCCACTCTGGCAGTACAGAAGACCCTCATCCATACATCATTCCATCTATGAGGAAAGTAAATGTAGCAGTTTCTTAAGCAGAGACAGAAGCTGGTTCAGTGTCTGAAACCCTTTCTTTCCAACACCTAACTGGCCAAGAGAAGAGAAACACTAACCATGCCACACTATGCACAAAGAGACACAGAGCTGTTCTGTACTGCTGTGTTCCACAGGCTGCAAGTGTAAGCCAGAAATAGCTACAATTTACTGTTGAACACGAGGAAACAAAGTAAAAAACTACTCAAGTTTTGAGTATCTTGGAGGACAGAGCCTGGGCCACTTCTCCAGGCAACCTGCTCCAGTGCTCTACCATATACATTGTGGAAATAAATGTCCCTTTGGATAATTTTCCATCGTAACTGCTCCTTTCACTGTGCAACTCTAAGAAGTGTATGCTGGCCTAAAAAGTAGTAGCCACAAACTAGACCCCTTCTCATCCTCCTCTTCTACAAGTCATGCCACCCTAGATCTCGCAGACCCTCCTCTCTCCTCATGTGCTCCAGCCTCCTCTTAACCACCTGACCTCATTCCTGGCATCAGAAGAAACAGTACTCTAGATGCAGCCCCAAGAGCAATTCCCTAAAGGAGGAAACAGTGACTTCCACCAACATCCTGGTCCTACAGGAGTGCAGCCTAGTATGTAGCTGGCTGCAAGACAGCACCACTGTCTCCCCTTCACACAAAGCCATAGGTATCACCCCACAGCATTTCACATCTGACCCCTTTTTATACTGACTACACCGTAAGACACTTAGTCCTGCTGCCCAACTGCTACACGGACTCATCACATGCTAAGGTTACCTTGGCATGTACAGTCAGTTTGTGCATTTCCATTGAGGAGGAGGAAGGGAAGACCAGGGCTGATAAATAAAGTGTATTTATCAGCATACCAGCTCCTGCATCTTATCTGAAAACTCTGTATTCTAGCCTAAATCGTCTGCCGCACCACAACTTTTTGTGGATACCTGAAGAGAGCTTACAAAATTGCTAGGAAACCTTCCAAATCCCACACTCTAACTTTGACCTTTCTGGTAAACAATTTGCTACTGAAATGGGAAAAAAAAAAAAAAAGAAAAAGAAAAAAAGAAATATTTGCCTGATGTAACTGCAGATGCTGTTTTTTTTCATGAGATATGAAGATTGCTTATCCCTTCTAATCTTGACTTAAGCAAACATACATTATTTAACGCTATCAACATCATTTCAAACACTGGGAAAATCCTCTTTTTCTCTTATTGCATCCTCCACCTGGGTTGGATTTTTTTTTCCCCATTATTAAAAGAATAGTGCTTTGTGCCAGCACAATGAAGTGCAGTCAATCCAGAATTGAAAAAAAATAGTAAGATCAGAAGTTGCCATTGAGGGCCTTGCTGTGACAAAGTGAGGGAGAAGCCCATTTTCTGCCTCCTCTTCCCCAGAGACAAAAGAGAAGCTCTTTCTGCATGAGTAGGGCTTCAAAAGTAATCTTCCTTGGAGTAATAAAACCTTCGGACTAGAGATAACCAAAAAAATCCCAGACTTATGAGGAAAGAAAGCCCAAACACCACACCACTGCAGAGCAACTTTGTTCATAATTCCGATCAGATCAGCATCCCGGGGAAGGCTGGAAGAGAGCAGCGGGCGGGCAGGACGGAGAGCCGCAGATTACTGCGCGCATGAGGGAGCGGTGAGGGAGCAGCAGTGACAGCAGCAGCACAAGCTGTTCCAGGAGGATGCTCAGCTGCGTGGTCAGCAGACGGCAGGCCCAAGCACATCAGCTCAGTGAGCTGCTCTTCCTGCGCTCCGGGCCAGCTATTCCCGCACTAACAAGTCATCTTCAGAGGAACTCGCAGTCAGTGCAACCTTTCAACAGAAACACAAGCACGGAGATGCTTCACCTACTCACTCTCTTCACACCAGGATAGGCACCCAGGTAGCAGGCAGCTCCATTTTGTACAGTGTGTAACAGCAGATGCCAGGGCAAAATTCTCTCACCAAAACACTGGTCCTGCTTCACTAAATGCAGGGAAGCTGGATCACTGCCCATTCGGAAATCAAAAACTGAGTTGCTCATCATTCAGCTCACGAGCATTTAGAAAGGAAGAAAGAGCTCAAAGACACATCCAAGTTCAAACCACAGTTTTCAATAACCTCCTTGCACAATAATTCATATATTTTTGTATTATTTGTCCCACACTGGCTGATACTTTCTCACTTATGCCCACACACTCTGTGCATGTATATAATAGAGCCATACATGAATAAACTTAAATTAAAATCTCTGCCTAGGTGAAGTGAGGAACTTTACACAGTCATCTCCATAGGCACTTTTGGATACAAAGAAAGGGATGGGTGAAACAGAATCATCTCCCCCTCTCCTTCCAGACCCAGTTACTGGAAGCACACACATCACTCCCTACAGGCACTATTCAACACTGTCTGTGATGCTCTCCTATGGAAGGTTTTCTGCTGCCTTTACAACTTGTTTAGGTAGACCATTCAACCCAGCAAGAGAAAGGACTGTATGGAGCCCAACACCCAAAGAGACCTGTAAGATTTTATACATCACTTTCAAGTGGCTTTTGTTTAACAGTTCTTCTGGGTTTCTCTGACATGTATGCAAGGCAACACCTACAAGATCACAGAACTGAAAGGACAGGTATATCAAATTAATAGTTGGCAAAAATCTCTCCTTCCTAAACCAATTTAAGAAGGAAGAGAGAGGCCCCTGCTGTTCAAATATACAGAAACAAGATATTTCTAGAACAGCAAGCCACCTGTCTAGGCACACTGCGCTATGCTCTGGCATGCTGGGTAGCTCAGAGTCACACTGAAATAAAGAAAATAAAGTCATTCACCACTCCATCAACTACCTACTGCCAACACTGACAGCGTTCAATGCATAAGCCTCCTTACATTGTAACATCTAGACAAACCTTTATTTTTATTTCAGAGAGTAACTGCTTACCGCTGGAAGCAGAACAACCTGCTTTGCAGGGCCAGATGGCACTATTTGTCAGAAGCTTTTCTTAAGGCTTAATAACATCCAGAAAGACTCAAGAGAAAATAATTAAGTCAAATGCTGAAGAGGGACAAGAGGGAAGTCTATGAAGGAAGCCCTTGTAATAAGCAATCACCTCACACTGCACTGGAAAGCACTTTGTTTGCTCCAGCCCACAGCTATAGGAGCCTTCCTAACACCTCCAGTAAGTTTTGAGTAAAAACTCCTTGTTTAAACAAACACTAACGCATGTCTGAAAGGAAGGAACTGCAGTTCAAAAAAACTTAAGGGATGTTTTCCAGACTTCAGAACTTAGTTTTTGACATGCAAAAGCCTGAATGGAGGCTTGATTTTAATATCAGTCACTTGAGTGAGGTATTTCATCTCTTTGCCTTGAGGTTCGGTTCAGTGAGCATACAGATTTGGAAATGTGTAAAATGTAGTTGATGTTAAGGCTGATTTGGTTCTTTAAAACAATCAGTGGAGTGACTGCTGTCAACTGCAACTGCTTTTGAACTAAGGTTCTATCACAGGCTTCCTTTAGCCATTTCCTCGGTGAACACCGCAGCTGATAAAGGCACACAATAAACTTAACTCACTGTATAAACTAACAAAAACCTCCCCTCAACAGGAAAAAAAAAA
>WBNM01004295.1:323-27939 GCA_013399055.1 Ramphastos sulfuratus
AGGCCTGTGGTGATAGGACAAGGGGCAATGGCTTCAAACTAGAGAAGAGCAGATTTAGATTGGATGTTAGGAACAGGTTCTTTATTATGAGGGTGGTGGAACACTGGAACATGTTGCCCGGGGAGGTGGCTGTGGCCCTATCCCTGGAGATTTTCAGAGTGAGGCACGACAGGGCTCTGGGAGGCCTGGTCTGTTAGAGGATGCCCCTGCTGACTGCGGGGATGGGGGCGGGGGTTGGACTAGAGATGGAGGTTCCTTCCAACCCAAACCATTCTACGATTCCCTGGCTTCTGGGCATGGGTTTGACCCTTTTGTTTTACGTCTTGGTTTTGGTTGGTTCAAGTTCTGTCAGTCTGCTGCCTACCCTGGTACCTTTTTTCCTTCCTGTTTCCATTTGTGTAAACTGATATCCCTGCAATAGACTAGTAATTGATCTTATCTCAACTAACAGCTGCCTTCTGGGCCCTTGTACCCACGACGTGGTGACAGGGGCATGGGCTGTCTTAATCCAGGACAGAAGCATTAGTTAGTGCTGTCTTCAGACATACAGAAAATATGATATGCTATACTGCTCAACAACACAGTGTGTAGCAGGATGAACACCAGTAAGCATCACATGTGGCTTGACAAGCAAGTTTGGCTAACATGCCATAGAAGGCACAGTGACTTCAACGAGCCTGAGATAATTGGCATGGCATGAATTACCTGCTGGCTCTATTCAGCTGCAATTAGGACTTCTGGAGAGCATATCTCCAGAGACAGTTATTCACAAGTGTGTCGGTCTGCATAATGTCTAAAATTACTATTTCTTCATCATTTTGCTCTCTTGCCACACCAGTCTATATATGAGGATAATAAACTTTACTGTTGTGGTAATTTTCTGATTTAAATTTAACTTCAATTAGACTGAAATTCTATGCAATAAATTTTGGGTTTCCCTTTTTACCATTACAGAATGAACAGTCTGGATATCATTTCGCTCTCAACAGCCACACAATAATTGTTCTTGATACACTCAGAAAATATTAAAACTGTAATTTCTCTCTATATTTTAGAGTTGTTATTCCCTTATTTCTTCCAATGTAATTCTCTGGATTTGTTTCTGTCAGTTTCATAATGCATAAGCATATCTCCTTTGAGCATTAAAAAATAATGTAAAATTCACATGCACTTAGAAAACCTATTTTGTAAAAGCTACTTAACAATAACATACTACTCGGTAGAATATTTCAGGAGTTATTAATTATCATGTATTTCCTACAAGTGCTCTTGCAATTTTGCAAAGGCAGGTATGATATCAAGAGCTTGCTGAGTCATGTTTGAAGTCTATAGACAATCTGAGCTCCCAAAAATGGGTTTCCCTCTCTCATTTACATATATCGAACATTCAGTTATTATATAAGGGCAAATAATTCTGGAGAACATCAGCAAGCTACCTCCGAGACAGAGATGGCAGATACCCATTCTGTAATTGGAATAATTTAAAGGGCAAATTAACAAAGTGAGTTTATATTTTAAAAGAAAGTGATAGTCATATCTTTCAACAGCTAATCTTTAATTTTCAACGTTGCTGAGAGTTCACAGGCTTGTATTTTGTTATTTTTCTACTCCTCTCTATTTTATCTGTAGTTACAGTAATCTCCAGGACAGCAAATAGCTACAACTTTTACAAGTCCTCTCCCTGTCCCCTACGGGCACACTTAAAATTACTTTTTCCTCAACAAGAAGTGGAGAGCCCTCACCATCATCCAAGAAAGCACAGTTACTGCACTGAAATCTATGATGGGAGCTAAACTACCTGCTGTTGAGCCTTCTGAAATTAGTGACACCTCCTTAAACAATCACTCATCTTTCCCTTGACTTCCAGCAAACTCCCAATAACATAAGCTGAAGCAGCAAGTAACCTTCCACTGATCACTGACGATCTAAATTCTTTGCAATGATCATAAGTATCTGTGATAACCTATAATGACTCTATTGCCTCAAAACAACGTGTGGCAGGACTAGGCTGATGGCCTGTAATAACTCTGCTGCCTCAAACAAGGCGTGACATTACCTGGTCTGAATAGGCAGGGTGATGGCCTTAATTGCTCTGGAGGAGAGCTGCTGTCTTAATGAAAAGAGGTAATTCCTGTGGAGTCCAAACTCCCTCTTCAAAAACCGTGTGGAACTGTGCCTTGTGGCAGACATTGCACCGCAGGGGTCTGGCACACAGCATTCTCTGAATTCCCTCTTTAAAACCCTGTGCAATGGTGCCATGTGATGGACAAGGGGTCTGGCACTCACCTCTCTGATTTGGAGAGGCCAGGTGTGTGTCCCGCCCTGCCCAAACCGTGTAACAGGATCACAGCTCCCGGGGTCCACATGTTGCCTCTACCACGGAAAACTGTGCTGAGAGGTGCGCCCACCCCTGACTCTGACCATGCCTGTGAAAACATCACTGGATCTATAGAGTGATGATCCTTCTTTTTCTCCAACTTCTCCGCTCTCTCTCCTTTTCCCTCTCCTTTTTTCTTCCCATTTTATTATAGCCTAGTTTTCACTGGCTCTAATAAACCCAGCTCATCAGCTGTTTGGTGTCAGTTTGCATTCATTTACTCCAAGAGAATTTTTGAATCTTCCCACAACCTCCCCTGCTGCCCAGAGTTGGCTCAGGATGCAAAGTCATGACACTTTAATTGGCATAGGCTGGAGGAATCCTTTTACTGAAGTGGTTGTTAATGCTAGGCCTCTGAGGTTTTTTTCATGGAAAAGTTATACTGTAGGAGAGGAAAAAGAGTGCTGTACACGTGTTTGTCTTATTTGTGGCCCCATGGACTGGAGTTTGGCAGTTTTTTCTTGCGACCTCCATGGAAGGGAGTTGACACAGCTTTGGCTTGCATCCCCCATTAGGGGTTCTATAGTCTTATTTTGAGCTCCACTTGGGGGGGGTCAAGAAAAAGGAGGGAGTTTAATTGTCTGAGTCTGGCAATTGATCATGATTGTACAGGTTCGGATTGATTTTAACTGCTTCCTTCTGTTAGGAATGTTAACGGTGGTGATCTCTGCCATTTTAGGGTCAGTGCTGATGGCAGCACAAAAACACAGACATGTTGTAGATCAAACAGAGCAAGAGAAGAAGAGAACATTACAGGAACTGGTTGATGACTTGCAGGTAAAGCTTGAAACTGAATTCCAGTAAGATGGAAGTAGTAAGGATTGGCCAGAGGTTGTGGCTAGGGAGATGCCCTGTAGTGCCATTGAACTGGCAAAATTACAAGAGAAATACAGCTGGCTCCCTTGGGAGTCTGCAAATGAGTGTTTGTGGAGGGTCTCTCTCATCAGGGAAGACAGGGTGAAGCTTGCCGGGGTGACGGTAACCAACATTCATAGCTTCTATTAAGCAATTATGACAGTCCCACTGCAGTAGTATCATCACTTTCATTTATTAGCACACCTCTACGAATAAACAAAGTCCTTCCTTCCCACACCCCTTCACTTAAAAAGAAAGTAAGGGCAGCTTAGTATCTTGCACAGGGTCTTGAACACAGTTTCTGAACAGGTTTGCTGCTCTGTCCAAGTACCTTCTTTTCCTTTAATTTCTGTACCTTTCAACCCAACCCAGTAATAAGGCAAACACCACATACATCCGTTGTGACTTAAAGCAGGCTATGGGCAGGTACTAAAATTTATTTTGAAAAGAAGAAAAAAAAAAAAAAGTGTAATTACAGTTCAAGAACATGTTGAGGAGCACACTGATGTATTCGTTTAATATCATCCAGAGAAACAAAACAATTTAATATAGCACTCAAACATCTGCTCAACAATGTCACTGCCTCCTGTAAAATTCATCTGGACCATCATGGAAATTATGGTGTTTCAATATGATGGTCCCTATTGTTAAAATAGCTGTTAAGAAAAGGGTATTATCCTTCCTGCTTTTATGGTGAAAACATCCTCAAGTCTCCTGTGATATTCTTTGAGCTTCTTTCTAACCTTCACAAATATCAGAACTGCACTAGAATCCACTGCTGGATTTGAGTAGGATGTTTAAAAATTTAAAACCTGTGTCTCTTCTTTAGTTCATTATCTTTAAAAGATAAAACTCACACTTACACAATGAAACAGCAAGATATAACCTTCATTTTCATATGCCAGACATCTTAAATCTATCATCATAGCTGCAATGAAGAAAAAAATCCTATGGTGATACACTCCAGAGAGCAAGATTTTAGTGCTGTTAGAAGTTGCCATATCTTAAAGGCCTGGAAAGTAAAGTTCCCTAGTCATTCACAAAAATCTACACCACAGTAACTGGTAGTCAAGATAGTACTTTTACTTGAAGAAGGCATTTATTTATACACACAAGCATGAGGATAAGGCTATAAGCAATAAGGATACGGACTGCACAAGTTACTGAACTCAAAGCTATGATAATGAAGCATAGGGGCTGAACAATTTGCCTTACACCTGGTATGTATTCAAATTCCTGCAGGTATCATTGATAAAAGGTTAAATTTATCTACTTTAGATTTTACAGGTAAAGTTATCATCACTTCAGTACTCTCACAATTTCTCAATGATGGAGTTTTCAGAAAAAGTGAAAATAAGTACACATACTATGTGGCAAGTAACTATTGAAAAGTCTCTTTTCATCCCAACATATTCTTCTCACATATGCACCATGCAAGATGAGGTACATCTAATCCTGCACACTGAAATATTCTGAAAACAATGAATAGCCATCATCTACTTAGGTTTTTACAAAGCTTTTTGATACCATTTCCCACATCATCCTCCTAGAGAAACTGATGCAGTAGTCTAGACAAGCGGTCTCTGCAGTGGGTGGGTGTAATGGTTTAAATCAGAACAAGCAGGTTAAGCCAAACCAGCAGGTTAACCTGTCTGTTCCCCCAACACAAAAATGACAGAAAAGTAACACACATTTTGTGTGGAACATTATAGGAGGAGACCACTAAGCCACGCAGCTGTATTTGCCATCACAGACCTTTATGGAGATGTAGTATTAACACAATGCAAATAGCAAGGAAAATACTTGCAGAAGAACCAATTCTTGGTAAAATAAATTTCAGCACAGTCTTCTCTGCACAAAAAGAGTCACATGGAAAATTTTGTTTTAGATAGTGTGAAAACAAGCAGGTGGCATATGTGTATCTGTGAACTGCAGTACACTGCAAGTGAAGCTTATGTTTGATTGGAATTTAGGTGCTGTGCTACAATGATGTTAAGTACAATAAACTGAGATGCTGAAGATCCCAAAGCTTTCTGTAACATGTGATAGTCATGATGCTTATGTGGAACTGATGGACTGACAAGTACTACCAGTCATTTTTACCCTTTTGTCATAAGCACCAGTGCCAAAGGACAAGGACTCAAGATTGGTAAATTTGGATCCTCCTGCTACTGAAGTACTTTTTCTCTTCATTTGTAGGGCAACAAGTCATCCTCAAGTCTTATAATGGAACATACTACCACACCCACACACCCAGCCCCCACCTCCCAAAAAAACAAAGCCAAAACCCCCAAACAATAGAATTCCACCCTAACCATTCTTTCTTCTTCCTTTGCTCACCCACATTGTTACAATCACAGAACCACAGAATGGTTTGGGTTGGAAGGAACCTCCAAAGGTCATCTAGTTTGACTCTCTTGCAGTGAGCAAGGACATTCTCCACTAGATCAGGCTTCTCAGAGCCTTGAATATCTTCAGTGATGGGGCCTCAACTACCTCCCTGGGCAACTTGTCCCAGTGTTCTGCAAACTCTCATGGTGAAGAACTTGTTTCTAACATCTAATCAAAATTTATTCTACTCTAATTCCAAACCATTGCCCCTCATGCTATCACTACAGGCCTTTGTAAACAGTCTTTCTCCAGCCTTGTTGTAGGCCCCTTAGCTACCTACCACTGTCTCTACCTTTCCTGCACAGAAGTATTGTGACTGTTGCACTGCACAGAAGTATTGTGACTGTTGCACTGCACAGAAGTATTGTGACATGATCTCTTTCCTAACAGTTGGAGAAAAATAAACAAATTTAAGTGAAGGGGAAAAAAAATGGTTATGAATATAGTTTGAGTACCTTAAACCACAGCAAGTGTAAGCAAAAGTCCCTTACTTTCTAGCATCTACTTTCTTCATGCATATTTTCCCTCTCCTCTAGCAATACAGGGCAATTTACTGGTTTTTCACTGCTACTGTTTATTAATAAAAACCGAAACACCTTCTAGCACTGTTATATAGGTTGCTAATTAGGCAGTACCTATCTGCGTTCTATATTTTTTGTTTCTGGTACTTCTGTGCAGCTCTGCTTATTCTCTGAACTCATTTATTTACAGTTACAGTTAATTTGAGGTTAGGCAAGAAAAGGTTCGGCTTTTCTGCAGCTTTTCCTATTTATTCTTATTGTGGTTGCTGCAGGTTGTCACTGTTGACTCTGAAGCTCTGAAAAGGCGTGTTGAAGAAGGAGAAACAGTAAGTGGATGCAAAAGAGAGGCAGCAGTGCAGGGATTTAAACACAGTCACATTTTGCCTTTAGTGATCTGGCAGAAAGCATAGCATATTGCAGGTGACAAATGAGATGCGTCTAGTGCTGCCAGCCTGATCCAAGACACATCTGTTAAAAATACAAAACACAGCAGGAGTGGTGTTGTCTGTGAGATACACCTCCTCCAGTAAAAGGTCAACACTGACGAGAACCGAGATATAGCAATAGTACAATACAAAGGTGTATATCTGGCTTTACCTTATCAAATAGCACCAAGCTATCTGACAGAGGCCAGCTGAAGGGTAGTTTTATCAAATGCAGACAGACTGATTCAAAATCACTCAAAAAGTTTGAGGATTTTTTTAAGCTGACAGTCTTGTTCTATTCTCTGAAAAGCAACTGATAGGACATTGGCACTTTTACGGTACTGCCAAATGTAAAGCAATTAAAATTACTTTTAAGGTAGCAACTTTGCAATAGAAAGCAAAGATAGCTTACAGGTTTAAGTCCATTAAAAAAACGAACTGATTCAAAAAAAGTGCTACACAGTGTTAAAAATTCTAAGCAAACAGCCAAGTGAAAACACTGACAAAGGCCAAAATACCCAAGTCTGGATCTCATTTCATGAAATTTGTGGACCTTGCAAAGTGAAGCTCAGCAAACATATCACGAATACACAATTTTCTGTTCAAGCGATTACTTTTGCATTTTCAAGGATGTGCTAACAATAAAATAAAAACCAACTGAAAAATCTATTTGCATTACTAAATTGCAGCTCTTCCCAGACAATTTGCTACAGCAATGTCATAGGTGATGAAATATAGTCAAGAATACATATTTCTTTCTCTCCCATATGTCTGCCTGCAACGCACTAGGGTTTTCCTAGACAACCACAAGCTAAAAGGATTTCAGTCAGATACGCGTCAGAAAACAGACCTGGAATGAAGCTCAGGCGAACATCCTTTCCGCAAGAAGTTCAAGAACATCCATGTTATTTATAGTGTTTGTCTAGATTTTTTTTTTCTTTCCAAATATGCTTCAGTATTCATGATATTACTGTGGTGCAGCTACCATTCTAAACTGCTAAATGTTTTCTGCAGAGCTGTTGCCTACCTTGTTTGTCTCCGGCCTCTACCTGAAGAGTTACCCTGAACACACAACTTCATGTTAGTCTCTGTTCAATTACACTTGATTTCTCTCCAGCGATTTCTCAAAGCTGTCAGTACTCTTTAGGATTGCAGTCCTGTCTTCCACAACGCACCAGTCTGCCCAGCTAGTAGACAGTATTTAAAAATAGATTATTGCCTCATTCAGATCGCTGATGAAAATACTGAATAAAACTGCAGCCAAGTTAGATGTCTTTTCTCATGTGTGTATGTATATCTATATACACACATATGTAAAATAAAGAATTTTAATATTCCTTAATACTCCTTTAATTTTGACAAACTTAACAAGTATGTTACAGTATTTTTACAATCAGCTGCATACCCACACATGAATCACAGGATCGCAGGGGTTGGAAGGAACCTCTGGAGATTGTTGAGTTCAACCTCCCTGCCAGAGCAGAACCATATAATCTAGCACGGGTTGCACAGTAAACACATCCAGACAGGTCTTGAAAGTCTCCAGAGGAGACTTCACCACCTGTCTGGGGAGCATGTTCCAGTGCTTCATGATCCTTACAGTAAAGTTCTTCCTCATGTTGAGGTGGAATTTCCTGTGCTGTAGTTTACATCCATTGTCCCTTGTCCTATAACAGGGCACAAGTGAGAAGAGGCTGTCTCTTCTTTCTTGACAAATAGCCCTCAAATATTTATATACATTTATTACATCTCCTCTCAGTCTTCTCCTCTCCAGACTAAAAAACCCCAGGTCTCTCAGCCCCTCCTCATAAGGCACATGCTCCAGTCCCTTAATCATCCTTACAGCCTTCCATTGGTCTCTCTCGAACTGGAGAGCCCAGAACTGGACACAATATTCTAGGTGGAGCCTCACTAGGGCAGAGTAGAGGGGAAGGAGAACCTCCCTCCATCTGCTGGACGCACTCTTCTTAATGCGCCCCGGGATCCCATTGGCCTCCTTGGCCACATTGGTGTCCCATAGATAACTTGTTGCCCATCAGGACTCCTGCATCCTTCTCCACAGGGCTGCTCTCTAGCAGATCACCTCCTAACTTGTACTCGTGCAGCTTATTGTTTCTTCCCAGGTGCAGAATTCTGCATTTACCCTTTCACATATTCTATTATAATTTCACATATTCTACTACTTTTGATTACTGGGTCTAGAACACCCTTCTATAAACAGAACAGAAGAAAATAATTACTTTACATAATAAAGTGAAAAATACTCTGAGGCAATAGAGAGACAGATTGATTTTGTAAGAAAAAATGACTATGTTAAAGGAACACCAGTCAAGAAATATTAGGTGTTTAATGCTTCTTGGACTAAATTTTGTAGCATTTTGATCTCTGCATATATTTGGTTTCTCTGTCATAAAAACATGAGCTCTTCCTTGATTTTAGAAAATAGTAGCTATTTAAAAAACAAAAAATGAACCCAAAATATTTTTGTAGAATTCTTTTCCTATATTGAGAAATTGTGCATGTACAAATATCACTGTTCTCGTGACCAGTACTATCAGCTTTCAACATGCATTTGACTTCTACTGTTTGCATCTGTATACATATTTTGTATTTTATACTTTGACTACTGTTTTAAACTATGAAACTCTCCTATAACTGCTGTGTCTGAGAGGTAGAGCTTGCCCTCACTCAAAGTAACACCAGAATACTGCAACACATTGATGCTTTGAATGCTTTGATCGAATAGATGATGTTTCTGCCTTCCTAAACCAAAGGATGGCCCTTACACAACTCCATATCCCAAGCAAGACTAGAAGTAGGGCTGATGTTCAAGAGGACCTTCTGCTTTCCAAGTCCCTTACACTGACCCTCCAAGTCTCATCTTCAGTCTTGCATCTTCACATTCATTCAGTTTGACTTTCTGTGAACAACTGAAAACCTAGCTGAAATTGGAAAGGTGCTTTCTTTCCATATCAAAAGGGCTATGCTGCTGTGCTTGCACAGCTGCCTCAAATCTACAGATTCCACATTCATTCTAATCATATTAGTCTATCACTCCACATGATCCTTTGATAAAGCAAAAGTAATGCAGTCCTCCTGAAACAGAATAACCTTTTTTTCCTACAGCACAGTGCTGTGCTTTTGTCATTGTAAGGCTGAAGCCCACTTTAACAGTTGTTTCTATGTTATTTCTTTGCAACGCTGTTCTGTGCTGTACAGATACTCCATTTGTTTATCTGCATCAACTGGGAATTCAAGGAAAATTTGCCCAAATAGGCAAACACATTAAACAAATAAGCACAGCCAAGTGTTTTAGCCCTGCAATTTAAATCTTATTTTTTTAGTGCTTGCTCTGTTCACAACTTTTATTTAAAAAGGTAAATAGATTGTTTTCCATGTAAACAGCAATTAATCTTGTGTGTCAGTCAGAAGGTAGCACTTCTATTACAGAACCACCAAGTCTGTCCTCTAATAGCATAACTTCTTTATAGTCATAAATGGCATCAGATATGTGATTTTGCAACAAATATACCACTTATCTTTGAGTGAGATTTTTAAGCTTCTCCATGTTACCTCTCCAGCAGCATTCAGAGGTAAAACGTGAAATGTAGGTTTTCAAATCAACAAATAAAATACCCCAATATACAGGCTAACAAACCCAAACTGTATCAGCTATTACTGATGAAATACCACCATGTCATTTGAGAGCAAAAAGAATTTAGAAAACAGGAAATTACCCAACTCCACAAGCTTTAGCAGGAATTAATCCGTAACCCAGAAAATGCATTACACAGTGCTAGTTTGCATCAGTGGGAAGTGGCACCTTATCTGCAGCTTTATTTTAACAGTAACATGTTGTTTAAAGTCAATCAACAGAAATTACTCTGCAGATGTCTTTGAAAGGCATTCTTCTTCCCACTCAGTCCCCCTTAGTGCTGTAACCAAAACACAGAAGTTTCAAAACACTTCCTAAATATAACTGCAAATTTGGGTATTCTAAATGAAACCATTTCAGGAGGTCAGTTGAAGTAATAAATTTCAGTAGTAACTTTCCACAGAATCACAGAATGATCGGGGTTGGAAGGGACCTCTGGAGAGTATCTAGTCCATCCCATGCACTGGAGTGGGTTCACCTAGAACAGGCTGCACAAGCTGGCATCCAGACAGGTTTTGAATGACTCCAGAAATGGAGAATCCACCACCAATCTGGGCAGCCTATTCCACTGCTCCACCACCCTCAGTATACAGAAGTTCCTCCCCCTGTTTACATGGAACTTCCTACATTCAAGTTTGTGCCTGTAACCTGTTGCCCAGTCACTAGGCACCACTGAAAAAGGACTGCCCCCATCACTTCATATAACAGAACACCGAAGTGAGAAGTTAGGTTCGAAAACAAAATCCAAAACTTTTTTAAAATGATGATACATAACCTTTAAAATATGTTCCACATTGTCCCTATGACCCTATCAAAAAAATTAGTATAATTTCTTGAAACGTTAAGACTCTAAAGGATTGGCTTTCTCAGGGTGGAAAAAGAGTACAATTACACCCATCTCCAACAATAGACAGCAATCTGTTTCATCCTGTGGGCACTGTAATAGCAAAGCAAAACATAGCTTTTGTAACTGGAAAGCAAATACAGGTTGTCAAAAAAACCCAACAAAACAACCTACACATCTCTCTCCCTTTCAAAGAGATACTAGCTTTCACTAGTGTCCCTTATCTAATCTGAAATGATCACAAATCATCTGTTAGCAAAAAAATTAAATGCTTGTTTGGTCAAAAAAGCTTTATTTGACACATCAAGTGTGCTGTTATTTCTGTTCCTGTTTTATCATATCTGGACTCACTTGAATTAACATGAACAGTAAATTTCAACACAGCTCAAGATTCAGTTTAATGATAGCTGGTAATTAATGGCACTGTTTGCACAAGTTAAAAAATTACACATCCAGCATTTGTTACAGTGTGCATAAATCTCAATGTAACTTTAGCAGCAGAAAGCAGCATTCTGATCAACTACGACAACAAGCAAGTTAGCATCTAAATTTGCTGTACAATTCACATTTAATGGAAACACAACCACCTTGGAAATTTAGAAAAATTAAGATAGCATCCAGAGTCTGGCAAGCCAAGATGTACAATACTGGGATTGCCTTGTCTCAACGGTCTGTCTGAACAGACTTCAAATATCAGTTTATGTACAAATGGAAAAAGAAGATGCAATCAGATGAATCTTTATACAACAGTAAAGTTCTGGACCAATATAGAACAACATCAGTTCTGCTGAAGAATCTGGGAGCCATATTTGTGGTTCTTATTGTACAGGAATGGATAATCCAACTGTATTATTTATTACTTCAAACCACTGAGAACTCTTCAGACACAAGGAACAGACCTCCTGTTTACTCTAAGATTTCTCACGATTGCAGTTAAGTCAGACAAGGACTATTACATTGCTGAACAAAAGTGTTTAAGGGGTTAGGTAAGAACTGTAGATAGCCTAAATGTAACCTCATTACTCAAGGTACCTCATCCAAGTAAAATAAGCTAGATAACAATTTCACAGGTGACCAAAAAAAAAAAAAAAAGTGAGTCTATGCCAACATCCAATAACACACTACAAAAATTGAGGAAAACCAAAAATAAATCCCCCTGCGGAAATGAAACTGGACTCTCAAGGAAACAGACAAAATGTTACTGAAGGATGTGATGAAAAGAATGTATTTGTGCTAGAGGCTAAGAAAAGATGTTCATGACCATGCCAGTAACACAGCTTGAATAAGATTAAAACATGTCAGATGTATGCAAAGACATGTTTTCCTTTAAGAGGTATGCAGCAGCCTTTCTCAGTGAGTTTTGGTGCTGTTTAAAAAGTCTGGACAACTGTAAAAAAAACAAACCCACAATTGAGAATATAATCTGTTTTTTGTAAGCCAGTTCCTTCTGTTAATACTCAGGTCTCCCCAGGTCAAGACTAAACCATTCCTTAGTGCAAAGAAACTGTAAAAGCCTTTTACCTGCAATACAATTTATGAGTTTATTAGCAAAGATTTGGTAGCAACATAATCAAGAGCCAGGAAAATAAGTAAAACCAATAATGTGGCTTAGCAGCCTATGCCAAAGCAACTACTGAGATCAACCATTTTTGACATGTTCTGAGACCAGGGTCCAATAACTGACATATTTGCATTTAGGCAGAATTAAGTATTTGTGTGCTTTTAGGAAGTATTTGGAAACAAGATAGACTTATTTGAAATGTTTTCTAAATCTAATCGCTAATCTTTTGCCTAATCAATATTATCCTTTAAAAACTATCTAATTATGACAAGGGGACATTTGTTTTTTTCCCCTACAAATGTCTCATATAATCTGTCAGTAAACCAAGCAGTTTTAGCACAGAATATTCAATGTCACATCTAAGAGTGATTGAGGACATGCACTATTACATAAGGACCTATTCATATGACTAGACAGCACAGGAGAAATCATGAAATATGAAAATAAACCACCACTGTCATCACAACAAACACCATAAAAAGAACTCCATGCAAGTCATCTAGTAAGTGACCAAAAAGTAAAGTTCGGAACTGGTCTACAGCCAGCTGAGCATGAGCCAATCATACACCCAGGTGGCCAAGAAGGTTGGTGGCATCCTGGCTTGTATCAGCAATGGTGTGGCTAGGAGTAGAGAAGTGATCATGTCCTTGCACCTGGCAATGGTATCACATAAAACTTCCGGCCCCTCTTACAAGGTGGGGCCCTCCTTGCAAGAAATAAATTTAGATGCTGGAGTATGTCCAAAAAAGGGCTAGGAAGCTGGTGATAATGAGTCTGAAAAATAAGCCCTGAGGGAGCTGGGGCTGTTCAGCCTGGAGTAAAAGGAGGCTCAGGAGAACCTTATCACTCTCTAAAACTACCTGAGAGAAGAGTGTTGCGAGATAACAAGTAACAAGCCTCAAGGTCCACCAGGGGTCATTTAAATTGGATAACAGGAACATTTTATTTACTGAAAGTGCAGTTAAACAGCAGATCAGGGTGCCCAGGAAAGTGGTGGAGACACCATATCCCTGGAGGATTTAAAAGATGTGTAAATGTGGTGCTTAGGGACATGGTTTAGTGGTGGACTTAACAGTGCTGTATTAATGGACTCACTTATCTTAAAGTTACTTTCCCATTATATTAATTCTTACATTTCATATACAAGGCAATAATATCTGTGACCAGATTCTACCAGCTACTATTGTAGTAGTATTGTAGCTTCAAACACACACACACAAAATGTATAGACAAATAAGGAAAAAAAGAAAAAAAAAAACCAACACACCACCAAAAATCAGGACAGACCAAGAAACGGAAGCACATTTCTGCCTTATACATTGCTTTACAAAACTGCCTGATTTGAATCTTCACAGCAAAGAGCACTGAATAATATTGCAGCAGATGCAAAAGCATCATTTTAAACTGTAGCCCATGCTTCACTGTGCTGACAATGGTACCCAAACCTGTTCCAACTATTTCGTATCACTGTTATCCTGCATAAGCTAAAGAATTATTTGATAACTTTCCATGGGAGAAATAACTTGAATATTTATTTTCCAGTTAAATTGGGATTGAAACTAAAGGTCTGTAAATAATTATTAAACAATAACCTTTATGACTTCTAGCATGCATTCCCCATAATTTCATATCTCTACTAATTTAAATTAGCTCACAGTGGGGAGAAAAAAAGAAAAAGGAGCAAATACCACTAATTTGCCCTGCAAATAACCAGCAAAAAAAAAATTAGAATAACTTTACATGTATACAGAGAAAAAATAAAATACAGAACTCTATAAAAGGTAATACAAATAGGAAAATGCAAGTATACTTTTTTGTTTCCTCTTTCTCATTAAAAGACCATGTATCACATAAAAAAAATTTAACTGAGATTGGGTCGATACATTCACAGAATTTCATGCTAATTTTTTTTTTTCTATAAAGCACAAGATGTACAAGATTTTAACTGAAGAAAAAAAAAAAAAAAAACAACCACTACAGGTGGGACACATGCTCCATGATCCTCTGTCTGTCACTTGGTCACTAAAAGCTTCCTGAGCATTTTGAGAACCATATTCTTTTGCGATTTCAGTGTTATACTGAGGTGTTATGTTCAGATCTTCATGCATATGAAGCATATTAAGAGACTGCATTTAATTGTCTAAATACAAATTTAGGATATCCATAGGCTTGTTTTGATTTCAGGTTTTCTATCTAAAGTGCTGGGCTTCCCCTTACCCTAGTAGTATCTGTTCATTATTTCCAGAGACATCAGAATTTTATTCATTTATTGGGGAAAAACGTTGCTCCCTAGTTTGGGGAGCCATTTTTAAATTCTGTTACTTCATTATTTTTTCTTTTCTTTCCTTCTCAAACAAAAGTTGAATAAGATAAATAGCACAGGATTTGAACTTGGATCAAATTGCCTTTATTCGTATTGATACCATGGAAAATTTCCACATCACTCAAATTACTATTTCACAAGCAAATGAGATGACTTGACAGCTGTTATTACCTACAACTTCAGTTCCATACCACAGTATCAACTGTGATACTGACTTAAATTTTTTGGTTACTAATTCATCATACTTAATAAATTTTGCATCAGCCTTTTCCATCCAAGTCAGCTGCAATAACTGGATTAGATGTGTATCATTTGTCTTGTCCAAGACATGTATACAGAAATAAACATATAATTAAACATATAATAAACATATAAAGTAAACTAAGGTTTGCCCAAAGGGCCACAGGATTGATGTCAGTGCTCACAGAATGAGTGTGGCCAGTTTTCCCCAAAGAAGAAAGCTGCTACTCACTGCAGAGCTTTACTTGGTCACCATTGCAAACACATGGTTTTGCAAAATAAATGAATACTCATTTTTCTTCTGTGTCTTAGCTACAACCAGTATCTTCAAGTTTTGGTTCCAAACACAGCTCAATAATCTTGGCAACCCTTTTTGATCCTGTCTCTCTCCTCCTGTGTTTAACCCAGGCCACAAAGCAGCCCCTGCAGAAACAACTAATGATCCTTTCAGCCTTTATTGCTGACACTAGCACTCATAAGCCCTCTTACATCCAAGAGCTTATAAAAGACTTCAAGTGCTGTGAGCATATACAGTAATTTCCAGCCATTGCAAAGTTTCAAATTTTTCTATCCACAGACCATGTTCTCACAAAATTGAAGGGAAAAGAAAAACTAAATTCAATCCTAGAACATCGTTAGTTGGAAAGACTACCATACATGCTGTTTCAACAGGAGTTCCATACCTTTTTGTTTGATTTCTTTATTTGTCCTTCTCTGTGTAGACTACAATGCTAAAGCACCAACAAAAGAAGGAATCACCAGGGTGATACCATTGTAGGAAGTCATTGAGTCTCCAGCAAAATTTAATCCCTGAAGCTCTTGCCATCTTTAATACTGCTGCCTGAACTCAGGAGTTGGAAGAAAAAACTTCCCTAAAAACAACACACAAGATTTCTTATTCAAGCAATCCACTAAGGATTTGATAATTACCATCTCAATGTGCTGTCTTCAAATCATCACAAGGAAGATATTTTATGCACTTGCAATGAAATAAAGTCCCAGTTCTGAAGAGACTGGGAATTAGAACTGAACGTGAGGGTGTGACAGCTACATTTGTGCTCCCCATCTGCAGCTAAAGTTGTTACGAATTATGCAAAATTAATAATCAATATTAATTTTGATATCCAGGTGAAGATTGTTAATAATGATGAAAATTGTTTATTAAATCTCACCAGAAAACTTATTTACAAGGTTCGAAATGCACGGTTTGGAAATTTATACACACAGAGAACAGGCAAAAGCGGAACACTTGAAGAGGTAACCAGCAAATGCAAACATTATACTGGAAGANCAGTGGCTCCAGGTTCTTTGTCCTCTTTCCCGAGATTGCTTCTCCCCAAAACAGGAGGGGGGTAACATGTCTAGGCAAGCCAGGACACGTATAAGCCTATTTTAGCCTGCTTAGGCCTACCACGACAAAAACATGACCCATGTTGATGCTCAAGAACTTATCTGAAAATTATTTCCTTAAACTTCACAGCACATTCTTAGCCATTCCCTGTATTTCTTCTGTTTCTTTTTTCTGCTACTTTTGCTGTCTTTTTAACCTCACTTTTATTCTTCCATACATTTTAATTAAACTCACTGAGCTTTTGAAGTTTCCATTAAATAAAAGCATATCTTGCACACCAGGTGGGCAATTACAAGCACTCACTGCTCTGGTCTGCTGGAGAATTTTTCAAATTAACTTATCTAGCTCTTATAAGGGTAGGAACACAACATTAGACAACATTCACATTCAAAGGAGGCATTACAAGAATTGAGACAGCTGCATTTCACTTATTTTTAAGATGTAAACAAAACTGAGGATACAACCACTTACAAGTTATCAAGTAAGAGGTGAATACCAATAAGATGTAGTTTTCAGGACTGCAGGATTCTGACTTATATCTAAAGACCTAGTTACTGTTTTTCTCTGTTTCCTGCCAGATTTTTTTGGCAACAATAGAAGGCTACTATGGAGACAAATGAATATACCTACCAAAAGGAACCTAAATCAAATGAAACTACTATTTTGGTTTAGATTTTTTACCTATTATTATTTTTATTATTATTTCCATTCTGCATATTATAAAATTATCTAGTACTTCATGCCTAACAAATAAGGATTAAACCAATCAAGAATTAGCAGATACTCTCTAGTATCAGTTATCCATTGGGTCAATATAACAGGCCATTTCTGCCAAGACAGGTAGAAAAATCACCTTGAACGGATGTCACTGAACAAAATTAAAGAGCAAGGTCTTTATGTATCGTTTGTCCATGCAAAAGTATCAAAAGATGCCAGCATCTCACTTGATATTTTTCTTAGATGTTCCTTTAAAACAAGAAATTATGAAGTAGCTATGGCACTGCTCTTAGACTCCATTATCTGTGTGACTGTGCTGTGCACCTGCCCATCTGCATCTCTGATGACAGTGCAGAGCCTTGTTACTGACTGCACCTACAAATGGCAACGCCAAGAGGAATAAACCTGTGCAAATCACAGAATCTAGTCACACAATCTGTCAAAAGACCTCTACCTCAAAACAGATCCCCAAGCGTCAGGGCTGAACTTTTTGGCTTCTCTTCCCATTGCCTTTAAAGATTGCATAATCAATAAAATACGAGATTCAACACTGTTTGCAACCGTGGAATTGGCTTTTAATGGAAGTAAGAGACTGCAATCAATTTGAGTCATAACTGGCTGCTTCAAATTAAGCAGCATGACAGCTGAAGTTTCTCCACACACACAACCTACTTGGATTAGCAATGTTACGCCCTTAAGTAGAGAGTGGCCTTTCTCAAGCTACTGCTGTAATTGTAAATACCTCTCACACTGTGAACAAATTTACTTAGCAATACTCCCAAAGCAGTTCTCCAAATGTTAAAAATAGATCACTAAATTAAGCAGTCATTCAAGCAGGTTATCCCATTAATCATAAGGAGGGAAAGATCTTACAATTTACAATCAAAACCCAAAGTAATTTTCTCTCAAAGGCCAAAACAATTCACTTGAACATCCTTAAAGGAAACATAAAAATTAAATACTTTTAATAGCTTCAGACAAGCATACTAGGATTTGAATGTTGACTGCATTTGGCTTAAGTGACCACAATTTTTCTTTTCAAACTTTTCCGCATTGGATAACTAAGGAACAAGTCTTGTCAAAGCAGAGATACTTCTTTCTGTTTTGTGGTCCTTCTGGTTGAACAGAATATAGCTCTCCCATGCCTTTTTTCTTTTCTTTTTAAACGCTTCTATACATGCAAAAGTCCACAATTTAATAGGAGATCTGAGTCAATTTACTTGGGCCCACTTAATCTACATAGGCGACATCATATTCGGCCAAAAAACAAAGTCTACAAGCCTATAACTTACACCAGAGTTACATGTAGCATTGCTGTTATCATTCAATATATATTAAACAACATGTTTAATACATATTTTTAAAATATAGTGTTAAATCTTGAGTGCTTATCACAAACTTGCTTTTACACAATCCCTATCTTCCCAATAGTCTCACTGGACTTCCTAGTCACTGAATTTATGGTAAAATGAAGCGCTGGTGTCTCTGAAGTGTCATTTCATCCACTCAGTCAAGGAATGATACTTACATTACCACTGTTACTGATAGAATAGTTTTTGTATGGATCTACTGTTATGTAACTTTCGTTGGTGGCAATACAAGTTCCAAAATTAGATGAAAGGTCAAAAAAAACCCAAAACAACCCAAAAACCAAAAATCACTCCATATCTACTAATAATATATCGCTAAGGACCTCCCCAGATTTGTTTCAAAATTATAGGACACATTAAAGGTAATAAAACATTCTATGTTAATGAATTCTAAGAAAAACATGATGATACTCAAAACACCTTTTCTCTTCCTTTGCTCATGCCATCATGATTATTTTCAATATCTATCATGATATCTAGATTACTTTCCATATCTATCCTGACACATTTCCAAGAAAGTTAATTTGCCTTAGGTGCACAGCCTCATCCAAGTAAAGTAGCAAAGCTCACAGAATGGAGCTATAATTTAGTAAGCACAATAAGATCTCACAAGAAGGTGTTAATTGGGATAGAGATGGTCCCATAGCACTTTATTACATTCTAAATCACATTAAGCCCTATTATTTCTAATATAAAATGGACTTAAACATTATTTTCTTAGCATTTGTCTCCTTGAAAGAAGGACACACAAAAATATAAAAGAGAGTTTAGCAAGGTCAGAGTTGTGTTATTTTTGTGGAACAGGCACATTCATAAAACGTGGGTTTAAACCATTTCCAACCCAGCTGTGGTTGGTTTCTACAACAGGTTAATTTGCCCTTTTCAGAGCTGCAAGCTTCTACCATTTTGTAGATCAGATTTTTCTTAACTCAGTTGTCCTATATGCTCTGCTGAACTTTTTAATTCCTAGGCTCAGTGAGTTCAAAGTAAGTAAACTGCCCCCCTGAGAACTTTTGGAAGCTATGCTATGATATGTGCTGAATTTATCCAAATGACGATGGTTGCTAAGTCACCTCAGCACTATTCCTAATCCACTTATACATATCAAGCATACTCAAAATAAGGATCAGAGCACTATGTAATCCCACAGAGTTGGACTGAATTTCTATCAAAACAAATTGTGATGGTTTGGGAGTTACTCGCCCCCCCCACATTTGAAAAATGACCCAGACTAGAACTCAGCCGGCTGGAAGTTAAGGAATAAAGCTACATTTACAGCTCAGCACAATATACAAGCAGATATATACACTATATACAGGAATATTTACAGAAATATACAAGGTAAAGGTAATACAGAAACACAACACCCCTCCCAGAGATCAGAGACCCCAGAAGGGGCTCTCAACCACCCTTCCACCTTCTCCCCACCCCTTGTCGTGGTAGGCCTAAACAGGCCAAATTAGGCTTGTACATGTCCTAGCTTACCCAGGACATTTTTCTGCTCTCCCTCCTTCTGTTTTGGGGAGAGCAACCGCGGGAAAAGGGACAAAGGACCTGGCACCACTAAGTCTGGGGTCTGTCCATCACCTGCAGTAAACAGGGTGCACACAGTTACCTTATGCAAGGCCCGTGATCTGCCCAAAAAAGGGTAAAGCAAGCCTATGGCTTCACCCAATATGGCCAAATCTTGGCTAACTGCCATTTGATTGGCTATCTCGTGTCCAAAGGTCCATTTGATCTTAGGGCTGTGTTAATAAAAGGAGCAGGGAACACAGGGTGCATGCCTTCCGCCATTACAGGTGCCTGCTTGCATCNATGAGTGAAGTAGGCATCACCATTCTTTCCTTTTCACAGCCTGTAATATAATTTTCTCTATTAAAATATTCCAATTAGCTCAAACCAGCACACAGATAAACAGTGAGATTCATTTGCATATACCTTCGAGTGCAAAGGAGGGCCACAAAGATGATCCGAGAGCTGGAACATCTCTGCTATGAGGATAGGCTGAGCGAGCTGGCATTGTTCAGCCTAGAAAAGAGAAGGCTCTAGGGGGGATCTTACAGCTGCTTTCCAATAACTGAAGGTATCCTACAGGAAGGCTGGAGGTGCCTAGTTATAAGACAAAGGGGAGTGGTTTTAAGCTGAGGGAAAGTAGGTTTAGACTCGATCTTAGGAAGAAGTTCTTCAGTAAGAGGTTGAAGACTTCAGTAAAACTCTGGAATAGGCTGCTCAGGGAGGTTGTGGACACCTCTTCCCTGGGGGTGTTCAAGGCCATGCTGGATGGGACCTTGAGCAGCCAAGTCTAGTTGAGTGGCATCCCTGCCTATGGTGGAGAGTTTGGAGTAGAGGATCTCTAAGGTCCCTTGCAACCCAGACCATTCTATGATTTGGGTGTGCACACACACACAGAGAAAAGATTCATCTAGTTGTGTACGAAGAGAGGTGTACTTTCTGTAGTGTTCCTAAGTACATTTAGAGAGTCAAATTTGCTGTGGCTCACAAGAGCAGCAAAGAATGCATGGATCATGTCAAAGGCAAATGGACTGGTTTGTTCCTAATCAGGTCTAGTAAGACTCTAAGCCTATGGAAATGGAACACAGATTTTGAGCTGCTTTGGTTTCTTCCTCTATATCGGTGACATTTTCAGGTCTACCTTTCAGAAGTAATACACGTTGCTTCAGGTGGGGAACACTGGAAAATACAGCATTTTAACTGACTAAAACTTTGGCTTTGTACTCCTACTCTTCTCATTAAAAGGTTGTTCATTTTTTTTCTAGTGATAAACAAGAATAATTATTAACAACATATCTATAATTATCTGTTTTGAAATAATTCTGCTTGATTGTATAGAGGCTTTGGTCAGCATTCTTCATTTCAAGTCTAATCCTTTTTTCTCTTTTTCATATTTAAAAGTATAGGCAAATATAATTACAAAAAAAGATTCAATTAACTAACTCCTTCCATGTGAGAAAACCACTAGGAAGCATTTTGCCTTATAAATTTACTTAATACATTCTTAAATTAATATTTGTTTTCAACCCTTACCCACTACATAAAAACAACAAATTCAATGTTAAGTGACCAAGAAAACTGTTTCAGGTATCTGTAGTCAGGAACGCAGAACCAACACATTTTGAGAGACAAGAAAATGTAAAAAAATATGCAACCTTTTAAAACTACAAACCTGTTTCAGTGGGACTTAGATTTTGGGATAATATCTGGTGCGATGAGATCAAAGGTAGAAACTACTCCATGGCAAGACAGGACAAAGAGGTCACTTAGTCTTGAAGGTATCTTTGCGCAAAGATTTGCAGCTTTATAGATTAAGACTATAGCAAAACAATGCTAGAAATAAACTAAATAAACAAAAGCACTATCGAACCTAGCTCTCACCAGGTTATAACAAAGAGCAAATCACTCCTTAAAACTTTCTCCAGCTCTTATTTTTAATGGATTTTAAGAGAGACAAACTGAGCATATCTAAGAAGTCAAACATTACTTGGAAGCATCTTAGATGTTTCTAATACAGTACATGTAAAAGGTCACAGAAAACCTTTTGTCTCTTATTTACAGCAGAATTTGGAGACTTAAAGTACCTGCACTGCTTTTATGAAGCATGTAACATGAAACTTACATCTAGCTGTAGTCTTTAGACTACACACTGTGATAAGATCGAAGGAAAGGCAGTCTGGATGAAAATCGATTTTTTTTTGCTTGCAGCCAAATTTACTACAGTGAATGAAAGCTAGAACATATCGACATTTCTGGCAGAAAGTTTTTAAAAAGCTCAAGAAAATAGAGACTTTTCCTTGTATTATGGGCTGAGCAGCTGAGGACAGCACATACAGAAACAAGGAGTCATTACTAAGAATACAGCGGAAAGAGTTTTAAGATATTAATTCGTACCAGAAAAATCTTTTCAGTGCAAGAAAATCCAAGGCAGGTTTGTTCCTTCCCTCACTTGAGAAGATCAACAAGATCCCACAAATTAATAAAGCAAGCCATAACAGATCAGTGTCTGACATGTGAAAGAGGTCTGTGTAGACTTTTTCATAATTATGTGGAAGCAAATAACTGTATCTGACCCTGTTAAGGAAATGGAGCTGATGATTTTACAGGCTACCTTTCTTCAGAACCACGATGCAAGTAGAAATTGTTCTTCCCAACTTAAATAACGTTGGTTCATTTCTTTTGAACAAATGAGCTTTCCTGTCCTGCAGGTTACATGTAACTATAAGATCAGGTTGTGCAGTGAAAAGGCAGCGTACCCAACCCTAGTAACGTACCATTAATGTAACTGTGCAGCAAATACTGCACAGAGTAATTGAAAGATGCAAACAGCTTTGATCTAATATTTTCATTATCTAATATTGCAAACGTCAATATCTGAATCACATACAGGGCAGTAAGAGCTGTTTTAAGATCATAAAACCAATTAAAATATAATGAATGTTCAAATATTCTAATTTAATTAGCCTACATCTGGTTTTACTACATCCAATTTCTTTTAATGTTTTATATGTTAAAAACAATTAGGAATTTACAAGCAATACAGTAGGGGGCGGGGAAAAAAAACATCTTTTACCAGAAACACTTTTTATTTGTTTAGAAGTCTTCTTACAGTACCAACACTTCTAAAGCCAATATTGAGCAACATCTGCCTTTGACAACTTTTAGGACAGGCATAATCACTTTTGGCTGATAAGAACAGGAGAGATGATGATCAAGGAACATTCTGACACCTGAGTGCCTACATTACTTGCCTCAAACTGAGGACAAAGAAGTTATAAGCAAAACTGTAGGGTAGGATGTCCTTGAATATAAAGAGGCAAGAAACAGCTGTGCTCATCAACTCCAACATGCAGGTGAGGGATGACATGGGCACTGAAGAGGAATATATAGTGATAAGATGCAATGTCCTTTGTAACCAAACTGCATAAAATTCAAGGCATACATTGTATCTAGCATTAAGAAACTTTCCTTGATCCAAGAAGGGATTATGTTGGAAAAATAATAAGGAGATCTAATGCACATGAATGCAGAAGTGCTTGTGTCCATCTCCAGATGTTCTGGCATGACCCTGACCATTCTCAAGCTTTGCCCTTTTTCACAACTTTAAGTGACAGGATCAAAGGCCATTTAACCAGATCTCCCAGTTTCAGACATATCCTGAGTTATGCCTGTCCACTCTTGGAGCTGAGGGGATTCTGTCTGCATATACACTCTTCAGGCAAACTTTTTGACTGAACAATTCCATCACAGTACTATACATGCTAGGAGCAACACAGGCAAAATGAAACTGAGTGTTTTAATGGCTTTAACCTTCTCCTTCACTCATTCAATGCAATGCCACATGTCCCCCAGCATGTGGTAAACCACCTCCTGAAGATAGCTCAACACACTCTTCAACTAACACCAGCTATCCTCTTGGGGCTATTTTTAACTCAGGCAACCAGACTTTGGTAGGACTGAGGTGCAAGGTGGTCCCAAGCTGCACTAGTAGCACAGTAGGCAATGTGATCCTACCAGCAAGTCCAGCTGCCTGCCTTGTTGATGATGTATGATTAAAATTCAAGCTGCAATGGATTTAACAGCCAATTAGGCTGCTAAGATACTCAATACTTTATATTCTAAAATAGACACTAAATAACAAGGAAAAAAGGTTTCTTGTAGAGCCTGTCTAGACTAAATTTGACATATGAATTATTTTAAATGGTATGGTATCAACAGATCACCAGCTGGAGTGAAAAAAAAAAAAAAAGGATCTTTTTACTTGACTGTAAATATTGTAATTAAAATAGAGCTACTTTAAAAATATTTCTATGAATTTTATTATGTATTGCAAAGCATTTTCAAAATGTAAATATCCAGAAGACCAAAAACTTGAAAAAATAATGTAAAAAGATACTAGTACAACAATTCCAAATTAACACCCTGCTAAAATGAAAACAAAACCAAAACCAGTATAATAGAAGTATTATCCAACAAGTATTGACATGTGGCTTTTTTCCAGTATCACTTAAAAAGCCTTGTTTTGTATACCAGTAAACACTAACTATTCATGCTTGTAGTCTGGCCACAGCAGATTTTGCAAAAACTAATCTTAAGATTTGAAGCTAGAAGGAATAATTCCAACTCTGACTGCTTGAGCCTGCTGTTGGAGATGACAGGTGGCTTCTCCATCAAAGGGAAACAAAGGCACCCACTTCATTAACTAAAATGCATGGTCACTACAAGAGAGAAGCCAACTACAGGCATTGTCACCAGATGTAGAGGCTTTAAGGAAAAGAACAAGGGAAGAATAAACAAGAAGGAAATGGAAGAGGCCAGTGTAATTTTTCCCTGATCCCCTTCCTCTCTCCCTTCCTCTCTACTCCCAGTAAAACATGCAACATTTCCGTAATGGAAAGAACTACCTCTAGATGTTTCTTTCATTTGTCTGGCACATGCTGTGTGCAAGATAATAAGGAGAATGAATATATTTTCCTTCTGCCAGATGTGATTCAGAGCCAGAAACATCTCAGCTACAAATTAAGTTCTACCAGCTCTACAGGAATCCTTTATTTTATTTTTAAGTGGCTCAGGTAATTTGAAAATTATTTGCATCTGAAAATTTTCAATCACTGAATAGTTGGAAGCTAATTAGAGAATTATCTTTCCAGCAGGGAAGTATTCACACTTATTTTGCATTGGCAGGTTCTGCTCACTGTTTGCCTATTTCCTCTATCAAAGTATGTTAATAAATACGTGGATTTTGAAAGAGTAGACAAAAAAATCTTGGAAACAAATCCATCAACTGGTACAGTAACATCCTGGTGATACCAAATCCTTACAGTCAAGAGTTGGGACACATTCTAATTTACCATGCCTACAAATAATTCCATCCTTCTTCACAACCTTCAGATAAACACAAAGACACAAATACAAAGATTTTGTAAATATGCTTTCTTCATCACAGATGTTTTTATTATTTGAAAGCATTCTCATGCTACTCATTCATATTGGTACAATTTTTCCCTAACAAAACTCCATGAGGATACTATGCCTTGGATTTAAGTCACCTGATTTCTAAGATGGAACAAAATTTCTGGCTAAATAGTGTTAACACCATCTAAGCTTAAGTAGAAAGCAGAAAAGGTTGCAAGATTTCTCCCTGTTTGCATCATCCACCTGAATTTCCACTAAGGTTACTCAGCCAAGTCTTCACCCATTTTCCAGAGCACGTGCTTCAGTTCCTCTAGTAGCTTCAGAACTTCCCATACTGAGCAGTCTGACTCCCCTCTCACAATAAATCAGAAAAGACACTTAACTTTCATTCTCTACCAGTTTTCCAGTACTCTAGGCAGCTAGATGCAAACTGAGAGTTTTGTAGATACTTTTGATAGCTCTAATAGACATCAATCCAGTTCTTGTATATTATTCAGCTATTTAGACAAAGCAGCTCATAAAGACCAGCCTGAAGTATACATCATGCAAAAGTATTTTGGTGTTTAGAAAATGTTACCTAAGTTTTGATATAATTACACCAAAACTCTTATTTTCCTTAAGTATCCTGGGAGGCGGGGGAGGGTGGTGTAAAAAAACCAAAAGCAATCTAAAGTTCTTACCTAGTTCTCCCTGGTAAATCCTGGAGAGAGTTTGCACAGGAGGCAAGGACAGAAGAAAAAGGCAAGCTCGATGAGATTCTGTAAGTGATTGGCAAGTTTTCAGAGTGCCTTATCACCTCATTTGCCAGGTCACTTCTGCAAATTTGCAGTTCCTAGCACAACAGTTAGGAATTAATTGCAATAGCTTGGAATTTGCTACAGCTGTTAAGTTTCTTAACCACCCACCACTGTATTAAGTTACTCTTTAAACCTGAGCTGCATTATATTTGCACTCACACTTGCCAGCATCGTAGACAGACCTCAGGATCTCCTTAGCCACTGCATTTTAACACTACAAAACAAAAAATGCACTTTCCCACCAAATCAAACATACAAAACCCCACAGCATAACTTAATCCTCTCTAACACAACCACACTTCAAAGACACTAACTCAAAAAAGCATTCCATTTATCTTTTCAGAGACATTAGCTCAGAAGAGCTTAGTTCAGTATGTGCCCAAGTGAAAAAAAACCCACAAAACTTTTATGTGATCTAAGACAGCAAATTCCAATAGGGAAAACTACCAAAATGCTCAATATTAAAATAAATAAGGAGTGGGACTGAAGTGTCATTAATGTAACTTCCATTGCAAATGTAGATCTAAAATCATGAGTAAGTTGACCATGCCAGGAAACTGAAAGACTTTAAACAAGGTCACACTAGGAGTACCTGGCAAAAAAAAAAAAAAAAAAAAAGAAAAAAGCATGGACATTAATAGAGTACAAGGGAAAAACTGGTACTGACAAAAATAGCCTCAGAACATAATGATAAAGAGCAGTTGTGTTGTACTCCTCTTAAGTTAAAGTTATTAGTAGTATTATTAATTGTATCAGAAAACCACTTTCGGATGTGGTATCATTGCATTAATTCTTATAAATGCATACAACCCAAGGCAAAGTCTTAAATTCACACTAGACAAATGGAGTGGTGCATAAATAGCTGAATGGAGTGGATGACTTACTACTTTGGCCACATGGGAGTGTTGGTAGATATGCTATCCTTCTTTCCCTTGTGTTGGACCATAAGGAAATACCTAAACACCTGAAGCATTTGTGACAAGTTATCCTCTATCTGCCTCAGCTGGTCAGTTAATTCACCCACAGTGAGAGGCCTTCCATTATCACTTCTAGATAGGAACCTGCTAGCCAAGATGTTAGCATAGGATGAAGGAGCAAGCTTAATAAGCTTCTTTGTGAGACCTGTTCCAAGAGGAATATCGTCAGGCTCATGAGTGCCATGATCTCCATACAGCACTTCCTTCACAGCAAACTCCTTCAGAAGCTTAATTCCCTGCTCAATTGTGTTCCACTTCTTAGCTGCCCATGGCAAATCATCTCTG
>WBNM01004295.1:28900-141142 GCA_013399055.1 Ramphastos sulfuratus
TAAAGGTAATACAGAAACACAACACCCCTCTCAGAAATCAGAGACCCCAGGAGGGGCTCCCAACCACCCTTCTACCTTCTCCCCACCCCTATACCTTACCCCAAGGTCTGCCCCACACGCAAGGTGAATTTTGGAGGATGGGCTGGGGGGGGGTTAGAAGAAAAAGTGGTTAGTGAGGTTACTCGGCAGAGAGGAGAAGCCAGAAGCTGCTAGACAGCCCCAGACGCCAAGCCTGACTGACTTATCTTTGTTTTGAGTTCTTATTCCTAAACATCTCAGCAAGCCTATGAGTGAAGCAGACATCACCACTGTTTCCTTTTCACAGCCTATAATATAATTTTCTCTATTAAAATATTCCAATTTGCTCAAACCAGCACACATTAGACAGGCATACACTGCAAATATGCACAGAGACTTAGAAAAGCTTCATGCAATGTATCTAGCAAGAGTGAGCCTGAAAAGATGCAGAAGTGCAAATAAGCAGTAAGATGTCACGAGTATTCTCAGGCTGTAATTCAGCTAATGCTTTCAATAACACAACTATTACAAAAGATGACTGCATATGTGGCAATATCAATATTAGTCATTAGGAACTTAATATCAGCACTTTAGCACTCTTACGGCTAGAGCATGCAATAAATGTGTCGATTTCTAAGTACTGTTTTGTCTACTCAATCTCTTGATACCATTATTTGAAGATTATACCTGATTACATACACCAAAAAAAATATATATATATACAAAAGGAGTGAAGCTGCAGGCAAGTATTTCATATTTCTCAAATTTAGCATACTATATATTCCAAAGGACTAGAGACAAGATGAATGAATTCACTTAGTTAATTGCAATGGAGATCCTATAACTCAGTGGCTTACTATACTGCTTGTACCAGTCACCTGCAGCCACACCGTGTGCCATAAAAACACCACCTTTTTTACCAACAGCCAAAGAGCAGATGCCATTGCTTTCACATAGTCTTCTTAAGTAAACACTTAGAAAAATCTAGCCTACAGTGACATGATGAAACTACCCTGTTTTTCATCATGATATGCACCAATAGCTAAGCAGTTTAATAAACAGGAATAAACCAAAATTCAAAGTGTTTTTTAAATGTTCTAAGGGGTCAGTACTGGGACCAGTTCTGTTTAGTATGTTCATCAATGACCTGGATGAGGGCATGGAGTACACTGTCAGCAAGTTTGCTGATAACACCAAACTGGATGGAGTGGCTGCCACACCAGAAGGCTTTGCTGCCACTCAGCAAGACTTGGACAGGCTGGAGAGTTGGGCAGGGTGAAATTGAATGAAGTTCAATTAAGACAACTGTAGAGTCTTGCACCTGGGAAAGAACAACCCCAGGTATCAGTATAGGTTGGGGACTGACCTGTTGGAAGGCAGCGAAGGGGAAAAGGATTTGAGGGCCTAGTGGATGGGAGGTTGACCATGAGCCAGCAATGTGCTCTCATGGCCAGGAGGGGCAATGCCATTCTGGGGTGTATTAAAAGGGGTGTGGCTAGTAGGTCCAGAGAGGTTCTTCTGCCCCTCTACTCTGCCCTGGTGAGACCACATGTAGAATACTGTGTTCGGTTCTGGTCCCCCCACTTCAAGAAGGACCTAGAACTGCTTGAGAGAGTCCAGCACAGAGTCACAAAGATGATTAAGGGAATGGAACATCTCTCTTACAAGGAGAGACTGAGGGAGCTGGGGTTCTGCTGCTTGGAGGAGACTGAGGGGTGACCTCATCAATGTTTGTAAATATGTAAAGGGTGAGTGCCAGGAGGATGGAGCCAGGCTCTTCTCTGTGATGCCCCATGACAGGACAAGAGGCAATGAGTAAAAGCTGAGGCACAGAAAATTTCATTTAAACATGAGGAGGAATTTTTTCATAGTGAGGGTGACAGAACACTGGAACAGGCTGCCCAGGGGAGTTGTGGAGTCTCCCTCTCTGGAGATACTCAAAACCCACCTGGACACTGTGTGATCTGGTATAGATGATCCTGCTCTGGCAGCGGGGGTTGGACTAGATGATCTTTCGAGGTCACTTCCTGCCCCTGACGTTCTCTGATTCTGTGAGACAGACTTCATGGTAACTCTCTAATAGAACCCCAGCACCAACTCTCCTACAAGCACAGGCCGAGAGAGCTGGGGTTGTTCAGCCTGGAGAAGGGAAGACTCCAGGAAGATCTAAGAGTGGCCTTTCCAGTACCTGAAGGGGGTTTACAAGAAGACTGGAAAAGGACTGTTTACAAAGGCTTGCAGTGGTAGGATGATGGACAATCATTTTAAATTAGATTTATATTGGATGTTAGGAACAAGTTCTTTACCATGAGGGTAGCAGAACACTTGAACGGGTTGGCCAGGGAGGCCCCAGCCCTGGAGATATTCAAGGTCAGGCTCAACAAGGCTCTGAGCAACCTGACCTAGTGGAGGATATTCTTGCTCACTGCAAGGCCGTTGAACTAGATAACCTTTGAAGGTCCTTTCCAATCCAGGCCATTCTATTATTCTATTTTTTTTTAAACAAACAAACAAACAAAAATTAATTGAAGAGCTTCCTGTTAGAATCAGCACTCTCCGCACAAAGTAAACTCTCAATTTATACAATAGCTTGACACTTTCCCCCCATAGCCATTTTAATTATATTCAGCACATTTCTACTAAGTTCAGAAAGATGTCTCATGATTCCAAATGTAATATGAAATATATATTATCTATTTGTGAAAAAAAAATATCTCTTTATCTGTTTGTGATACGTATGAAAATCAGCGAACGTTCAGGAGGCCTAAAGACTATCACCTATTTTCTACTTTACTACAAAAGCCCTTAGAAGTTAGCGGCTTCCCCAAATGACTTCTGCATCTCTTCTGCACTGCACTTATAATTTCTTGCCTTCCTTTGGGGTAAGGTAAGAATCTGCTCATCACTGATAAATGTGCTGTATATATTACAAGCATGAAATTGCACAAGAAAAAAACACAGATATTAAAAAGCAAATTTCTCTTTCCCTCAGCCTATGTCTCCTTAATGTCTAAACCTGGTAACATTATTTGCTCATTCCTTGCTTTTATAAAGGGCAAGTTTTGCTACTCCATTACTTTCCAGATTCTTATTTAAAAATCAATGAGACATCAAAGGAAATGAGTACCTCTTCCTGAAGGTGTGTATAGTTCTTCTAGAATATGGATCAAAGCTGGAGTCAATTTCTATAAACACATCTAATTATTTTGGAGCATCCACCAATTCTTTCAAGCACTGTGAGGATTTCAAACTGGCTACTAGACATCAGTGGATCCAATTTCTATTGTTTCACAGAAAATTTAACTTTTTTTTTGCCTTTTCAGGTCCATGTTCATACACCAGTAGTCCATCACCAGCCCCACCCCACTCTATTTTTCAGTTTTAAACCCATACATTGCAAACTAATAACCAAAGACACCCAGCTTTGATCTGGCCACACTGCAGCTCGAATGAGCATCTGAAGAGTCTAAATGCAGGCCAGCACTTACCTAATATATATATTCCCACAGACTATTGTTTAGTAGCTTTGTTTGCATTAGGTGAGGCCACGGAAGAGAAAAACATCAATGTACAGAGGAAAGTTTAACAGTCAAAGGGACTTCCAACGAAGACATCTTTGTTGTACTAATTGCACATACAGCAACACATCGATGGTCACATTTTATGATTATTCTAGATATGATAATATTTCAGGTTACTGGAATAAGGGTTGTAAATAGGTCATTCTCCTTTTTCCATTTATAAATAAAAGTAGACATGATAATCTTAATAAATATACTTGCATATATATCTCTTCTACACAGAAGCAAAAATAGTCAGAGAGGGAGGAGAATGAAGAATAATCATTTAGGTAAAATCTCTCTGCAGAAGAAGAATTTGCAATTAACTGCCCAATTAACTTCTTCAAACAAGACAGCTGATGGGAACTTCAGAAAGCTATGCCAAGTAGCTAACATGAAGATCAAAGCATTTTACCATCTGCCTTGAGAAGACTGTAGTGCTAGAGTAAAAGTGATACAGACAAAGACTGATGAAAGATGAATCAATTTTCTTTTGGAACACAGTAGTTCAGACATTAAAGTATTTGGGCAATTTTTCATTAGAAATCCACATCAGAACTGGCAGTCTCAATTTTAAAATTTAAGGTCTTTCCTCAGTTTAGTTCAGAAAAATACTTCAAAGTGATTATATATAGCATTATTACACAGCCAAAAATAAAGTTGTAGCAGAACTAGTTAGTTGCTCTGGGCATTGTTATATCCCTATTTCTGGACTCTCTTTTTCCAGCACAGAACAGGTAGCATATTGGTTGAGAATTGCACCTCTTTGCCTAATAAATGAAGGACTGGGCAACATGTTAGAAAACAATCACATGTCACATCTGTGGAAAGGAAAAAAATAAAACTATTCTGATCTCAGATAATTAGCCTGTTCAATTGTGCTCCAAATAAAAATTGCAGATGCTGTTACTAGCACAAGACATGGCAAGAAGAAAGGGGACAGGGCTGTAAATAACAGGCAGAGAACACAGGCTTTCCAGAAAGATGGCCAGCGAAGTAGGGAAAGTAAAGAGATTTCTGCAGTTTCACACAAAAGCATTGAAAGACGGATGAAAGATAGACGATGAAAGTGAAATTGCCCACAACTTTCCAAAAGGAGAAGCTCATCACCTCTTATTTCTGCCAGGTGCAAGATGCACACATTCTTATATAAGTTCATTTATAAGTGGTAATAAAATGCCTGCCCTCCTTTTTTTCCAGAGTTCAAACGTAAATATTTGTGTGCTCCATTGTAAGCACCGTGATGAAATGAAACCTTACATAAAAGGTAACAATATTCTCGCTCCATAAAACGCTTTTAAAACTATGCTAACAGAGCTTCTGTAAGTGCTTGCAGGCTGTTATTCTAACCAAGTAAAACCAGTACAATTCACACATAATTGCCCCGTTCATTACATCAAACCCTGTAAATATTTTACTACGTTCCTTTACAGAAAATGTTCTTTGAATCCGCCACTGCTGCACATTCTACACCTACTCAGCTATTATGCTCAAAAGAGGTGAGTGTCATCATCCACAGCAAAGAACAGTTATCAGAAGCAACATAGCAAAAGAGCAAGCACCTACAAAGAATTTATACTGGATAGTTTCTCTGCATGGCAGATTAAATATTTAACATGTCTTGTTCAAGTTTTGGTTGTCGGTGGTTCATTCTCTAGCAGAAATCCTGTCCCACAATAAGAGTAAAAATGCACAAAAGAAATAGCATGAAAGCAGCTGTAGCAGAAGTCAGCTATGTAAGCCATACATTTTAGACAGAAAAATAATACTATACTGGGATTCGCACTTCCACTCCATACAGTAAGTAGCACTCTTGGCTTACACGGTCCTGAAATCTCCTTTGGACAGCAGGTAACAGAGAAGGCATTGCTCAGAAATGCTTGGTGCTTCCACATTTGTATCAGTATCAGACACTCAGAATTCACTCAAGACTAACCTTCACTCATACTAACTTCACTCAGAATCTTTCTTCAATAGTTTGTCTTCTCCCTTTCTGTGTTTAAAAAAAAAGGGAAAAGCTATTAAAGGTTTATGGCTACAAATTTTGATGCTCCCCTTCCATGTGCATTGATGCAGTGTATTGGAAAAAGGTAAGAATTGTATTTGATTAAGAACAGTTGACTGTAAAATTGTGCTTTTGTTAAGTAGTAATGGCAGCTAAAGAAGGCAAGACTTGTTTGCTTTTTCTAATATTTTCTTGTACTGGTTACACTTGCAATATTGTTGCAGTTTTTATAGAAATATAAGTATAGAACTGCTCACTGAAAATAAGTATTTGTGGAAAAAGATTGAAGCTAATAAAGAGTTCTGGCACTTGAAACAAGAACTGAGCTATCAAACTGAAATCCATGTTAGCTACAAAAACTTTTTTTTCAATTAAGACATAAGATGCAGCCCTGTAAAGTCATACATTAAACCACTAAACCCTCCAAAAGAAAAATAATTGTTCAATATTTACTGCTCACAGATGAATGTAAAAACAGAAATGCTCTGTCACCTCCTCATTACTGGAAAATAGATTGGTCTTCAGTTTAAGTCAGTAACAGTGTATACCACAACAAGAATTGACATATTTAATAAGATAGTTTCTGAATATATTGAATAAAAAAAATTCCTTTGTTTTAGTTGGCATTTTGTCCCTAAAATACAATGATGTCTCTCCATGAGACAATATCCTACCTCTTGGGTTGGATTTATCAATAGGAATCATACTTGGGGGAAAAAAGCAAATTGTCACCAGCAGAAATATCCAAACAGCAACAGCAGTTGCTTTGAAAGACTGCAGAGGAACTTTGGTTGCCAGGGGTAGAAAGGTCAAACTCTCAGAACTATATAACGCAAAATCCAAAAGCACATGCAGAGGGAAGATTCAGACTAGATGTTAGGAGGAAGTTCTTTACAGTGAGGGTGGTGAGGCACTGGAACAGGTTGCCCGGGCAGGGTGTGGCTGCTCCCTCCCTGGAGGGGTTCAAGGCCAGGTTGGATGAGGCCTTGAGTAACCTGTACTAGTGGGAGGTGTCCCTGCCTATGGCAGGGGGTTGGAACTAGATGATCCTTGAGGTCTCCTTCCAACCTTACCATTCTATGATTCTATGATTCTATGTTCTCTACCATTGCTTGACTATTTGCTTCGTTTAAGATTGCACTGTCTTGAATTTAAATTTTTATGGTTTTGTGACTGAACTGTGATGACTATTTTCTATGGCACAGAAACCCTGTTTATGGCAGATACTTAAGTTTACTATCACTATGACTGATGATTCACTTATTACATGTGATCACTTATCATCACTCAACTGGTGGGGAACGAGACTTGGCCAATTTCTCTCCCATCTTATAATCTTTATGTAGCTTTTTCTAAATATGCAAGCTGGTAACTAATGGAACAGCCAGTCATGTGTATTAGCAGAACACAGTACTCTTAAAATGAGTTGCAGGAAAGCTGAGCTATAGTTGTTAAAAAGAAACTTGCATAAATTAAAAAGTTTTTGCAAAATTAGAAGGACTTCTCAAGTTGCCATCTCCACCTGGGTGTTTTAAGCAGCTACATTCTACATTTAGAGGCTAGGAATAGGTGCCCATGTAGTTCCAGTTACAGACAGAATTTAAGTGCTTACAGTTGTCTTTGCCTTCTGAAGCCAGATTCTCACAGCTTTAATATTAAAAATAAATAAATAACATGAGATACCGTTGATTAACTTACTTCAGTCCAAATAAGTCTGCCTACGTTAATTTTGATCTACAGCAGTACTGACATGCAATCTACACAGAGCAACATGATTTGAAAATGTCTCTAGAATCAAGTTAAATGGTGTGTATTTTCAGGAAAAGTGCATGTTAACTGTTAGATTCTCATGTCCTCCAAAGACAGGCATGCCTGCTATGGGATGTGCTCAGCAGCACAGATGCTACACTAGCTATGGTTAAATCTCTCCATCATTAGCAAGTAACATTAACAGGTACTTGTTAGCACTGAATCACAGCTCTTAACTGCAGTGTTTCTCTTTATTGCAATATAGTCTTAATTAGCATTTACAATACAGGCCTGTGAGATCTAGTGAAGCACAGGACACAGAACATGGGTTCCTAAGGTATCTGTTTAATAATTATAGTGATATACTGAATGCTATGAAGAATATTAGAGACATTCATTAGGATATTATCTTTGCTCTCTAGGAGGGATTTTATTTTATTGCATTATTTAAATATATGCTGTAGAGTTAACCAATTTTAAATACTCATAAAAACAAGGAAGATTAAGGTTAATGTGTTTGCCTTTTATAAGCTTACATAGTTTGAAAAACTCCAAACTTCAGATGAAACCCATGCCTTTCACTTAGAATCTCTGTCCTTGCTCAGTCCTCAAAAACCAGCCACTAAACTATTTTTTCACTTGTCCAAGTAAGGAAGGGGGAAAAAAAAAAAAAAAAAAAAAGGTGAATCACTATACATCTGCATTTCATATGTAAACTTGAAATCCCAGGAAAGGAATACACAAATAACAGTAGTTTCCTGTTACTGTAGAGCAAGGAGTAAAAACCAAAGCTTATGAAGCCTTTCTCTCACAGGAGAGGCTCCAAAATCTAGTCCCATCAGTAAACCGATTTAGCCAACCTCAAATGAAGCAGGAAGCACAGACAAAATTGCAACTCAGACTACCCTTACTACAGATTGTACCTTACATCAGAAACTAGCCCTTATTTTGGAACTTTGATCCTCTACACCCTTTCCAATCACACATTTTCACTGACTTCTCAGTTATGTACGAGCAAAGAGTGCTGGAGAGAGCAGTATGTAAAATCTGCTTTCACAAAACATGATCATCAGTATAGCATTTTATGTGTATTTTTATGGTAGATTATTCATAGTAAAGCAAATCTTGAAGCACACAGCAGAGTGAATCTTACATGATGAAAGCTTTTCTAGACTTAAGTTGTAAGTTAAACAAAATAAATTTTAAAGTCACACATCGATAATGCAGAAAGAGGAAGATGACCAAATATTTTGGTTGACTTACAATTTTTTTTGCAAGTGTGGGTAATTTGTTCTGCTCTGGATTAAAAGTTGGATTCAGATCTTAACAAGTCAACTTGAGAAGAAAAGTTAAAATATATACCAACGTCTTATGGGAAAATGTAAACACAACTTCTTCTCTCTGTAAACAAACAAGCAAAACCCAAAAACAAAACAAAACAAAACAAAAACCTACACCCAAAACCAAACCCAAAGTAAAATAGTGAAACCTTACCGGTTTTGTACAAAGGATGTCTTTCTCTAGCATCCCCTTCCAATGAAGATATCATTTTATACCTGTTACACAGCTATTTGTGTAGAAACAGCCATTTTTAAAACTCAGAAAAAGCAGCAGAGAATAAACTGCAGCTCAAAATAAAACTTGTATTTGTTTCCCAGGCTTATTCCATTCCAAGTACCTTAGCTGAGGATGGTATATAAATTCAAAACTAACCCTCAATCTGCAAGCTTGATCCAAGCCCTTCCATTTACTTCTTTTACTCAACTTCCAGGTATCAACTGACAAAACTGTATCCCTGATTCACAAGCAAGATCTTTCTCTTAATGTGAATTACATTTCAAATGTGTCACAAAGCTGTGCTGAATGAGGAGTGAAGAGCTTTACCCAAAGCCACAGAAAGTGGTCCATATGCTTCTGATCATATAAGACAACAGCAGTCAAACATCTCTGAACACACTGTAGCTGGGCCAAAGTTAGAGGGAGAATCCCAGAGATGGAATATTCTTGTCCATCAAAGATAAAACAGCTGCATAGCTTTCACAAGTAACACATAGAAATTTGGGCACTCCACAGTATCTAAAGTGATGAAAGGATTAACTGTGAAGAGAGGTACATTTTAATATTTATGAAGAAATCAGCACAATAAAGAGAATAAAATACTTTCCTAGCAGTTTACTAGGTTTTACACATATCAACACCCACTAGTTTCTATACTTTACAAACATCAGTATTTACCCAGCATCATGAGAATAATTCAGTTAGTAATTTCATGAGCTGCATTTAGCTAACGTTACACAATTTAAAATAAACCTGCCCCACACACACAATGAAATCACCCAGACAAGACTCAGCTGGCTGAAAGTTAAGGAATGAAGCTATATTTACAGTTTACAGTTTACAAGCATATATATATATATATACACAATATACACAAATATTTAGAGTTATATCGAAGTTAAAAGTAGTACGGACACACAAAATCCCTCCGAAACAATCAGACTGCCGGGAGGCTTCCGACTCAAACCTCCCTCCCCTCCTTTTCCCCTCTTTCCCTCCCTTCAGAAATAACCAGATCAATTCCCGCATATCTCACATGATAAATCTGGAGAGATCTGAGGTGAGATGTCAAAAAGATGACAAGGAGGTTAGAGGAAATATAAATTGGGTCAGATTAGAGTTAAGGCAGAAGCAACCACTGATTGCCACAGTGAAGAAGCAGAACAACAACTGAGAACTAACTGGGAAGTGTGAGAGAAGTAAATGTTTTATCTATATTTTGACTAGTTGTGTTTCTCAGCAGAAGAATGAGTGATCTAGGTTACTGTTGGGTTTTTTTTTCTTTCTTCTCACAGCTAAGGGTTTAATTTCTCTCAGTAAAACATTCCAATTAGCCTCAAACCAGCACAACCACCAACCAGCACAACATACTAGGTCCCAAATTTTCTCAACCTGCTATCAAAAGTATCTCTGCAGTAGCTATGCAGCACACCTTCAGTCATGTTTGACTTTTTAACAAGTTGCTTGCTATAAGCATGTAATGTTAGAGCAACAGAACTAGTAAGAAGATACAGGTATAACTTTTTACACTTAACACATCAGTAGCAAAGGCAGAAGTAGCAGATTCCCATACTCAGACACCGAACACAGATAACCACAGTAAGTTTTCACCTTGCTGCTACTGTCAGGTACTATTTTTTTTTTTTTTTTTTTGGTGGTACACTCCACAGGTTTTATATGGCAGTGGATTACATGACTTTCACTAAATACTTGCTTTTTTTCTGATATCATCTCTCTTGCACTGTGTACAGGATCATACTCACATTTACTACATTACATATGAGGAATCAACACCTACTGCCATTACCACAACAATTCATCCAGACCTCACTTCAGCAAAAAAGATCTGCAAGGAAAGAAGGCTGAAAGACAAATAAAGCATCATAAAATAGAGCCTGCGGGTTGCTGCATGAGCATAGCTCTAACAAGATAATAAATTACAGTACCACAGCACAAAATAGCCCTTAAAATGGGAACCACAGGCTACTCCTCTTTCTTGCTCAAATTACAATGTCAGCCTTTGCTAAGGGTGCAACAGATCTAGCATCATCGGTAATCTCATAATTTTAAATTGGCAAGTCCATCTTTCTCAGGACAAAAGACATTTTGAAGTTCACAAGGCATGTTGGATATACTAAATGATTCCCTAGCCATTGCTCCAGGTCACCAATGCCCTTAGTTATCCAAGTTCTAATTTTTCTTTAAAAGAAGCCGAAAGCCATCATCACCCACCTCCACTCTTTCTCTAGCAGGACAGTGTCAGGTCAGTAGCAGTGTAAGGAGAAGGTATAACTTCCCAAAAAATAAAATGGGTTTGCATTCAATATTTCATCTCACTAGACATCCTGGGGAAGAAACTATTAAGCAAAATTTTGGTTAAGTCTCACTGACTGATTAAATGCACAGTCAGCTGTACAAGCAAGCAGCCATTTCTCTGCTGCACACAGAAGCTTGTTATTTGAATACAAGCTTTGGCATGAGCATCTTTATGGTCTAAGGCATGGCAGAGAGGGGCCAGAGCAAAATGTGAACTATCCTGTAATAAAGAAGTCTTCATCTAACTCCACCTTTCAGAGCCTCAAACTGAAGCCCCATTATATAGAGATGGGGTAAAAAAAACCCAAACAAACAAACAAACAAACAAAAAAAACCATAAAAATGCAGCAGTCATAGAATCATAGAATAGTTTAGGTTGGAAGGGACCTCAAAGATCATCTAGTTCCAATCCCCCCACCATAGGCAGGAACACCTCCCACTAGGACAGGTCACACAAGGCCTCAGTCATAATAGGCAAGATAAGATTTTCAAACCTTTTCTGATTTGAGGAATTCTCTGCTTCTCAGTTAGAAGGTAAGAGAAGTAAGACCCTATGCTCTTGCAATATCCATATGCAATATGTTGTTTGGTGATAATTGTGTGCAGAAAGTTATACAGATATGTGTACATTCTAACAGCACAGAGACAGCATCTGCAAACTCATAATAATGTTTTAAATCATAGGCTGTTTACTTCCCAAAGTCAATGGATTCACATTCAATTGTGTCTGTAGTGAACATTTATATTTGAAGTTGCTGTATTCAACTCTCAAAAACAGAATACTATTTTAAAAAGCAATTTAAATTATAGGACAAGATACAGAACATTTCACCATGTAGAAGATTTGTAAGGAAGCACTGACATATGAAAATGCTTTGCTTTAAGTGTAACATTTGATAGCAAGAGCTGCAATTACTAATGAAAGGACATCAAAGACAAAACAAATACACTGCAAAAGAGTTTAAATGTAAATTACGCCTTCAAAAAGACACAGCTTCATGCAATGTAATTACATTCCTACCAATTATAGCATTAGAAGCATAATAGTAAAATACAAAACATAACTCGACATAGGAACACGCAGGACACAATGGAACTTCTATTTTACTCTTCAAAAATTGTCTTCCCTATTTGATTTATGATCACTGGTTCACAGGCAGATAAAAAAGCCCCGGCAAGCCAGCTCTTAAAATTTTCTTCTTAATTTCTCTCTTTGGTTCTGTGCTGCTGTCTTCCTGATACCAGTACCTTTTACTTGAAATCGTCCTCTTCCAGCCTTTGCTCTTCGTCAGGTCCATCTTCCACTTCTCTTAACTAAATTTGTCTCTTTATCTAGCCCAGAACTCCTTCCTTAAATTAAACAAGGGTGTTTGGCTTACATGTGACATGCTTTTTGGTACAGAACTTACAGTTCTAAATAAAGCACAGAGGGAATAATAGAATGGTAGGGGTTGGAAAAGACCTCCAGAGATTACCTCATTCAACCTGCATTGTCACCTAGAGCAGGTTTTTAAAGTCTCCAAGGAAGGGGACTCCACAACCTCTCTGGATAGCATGCAAAACTATCCTCTAGTGGATACAGGGAAGAATAAGGTAAAATAAATGCAGATGAATGAACCTTAGGATCCTCTACCACAATGTTTCTTCCATTCATAGACCAAATGCAAGACAACTGTGATTAACGACTTTTTTTCTGCACACATCACAGTGAACTTCCCTTCAATTAGGATAGCTTTTAAAGTTTGTAACTTGACAGTGTAGTAAATCTGGTTTTAAAGCTGACAGTGCTGGATCAAAATCAATACAGTCATACAAGATAAAGTGCTGATACAGCACAGACTCAGTCTGCTCATTCAAATTCATTCTGAAGCATTCATGGAGTAATTTTATACTAACAGCCCTTCTGCTGAATAAGATGTCTCAGTAACAGTTTGGTACAAGGAGACTTCACAGAATGAATCTCACCACTGACCAGGTGACATAAACTCCACATCACATATCCCTTGTTTTATAATGTGCCAGACAATTTCATCTTCTCATCACATCTAGATCAACTGTCTACAGAGATGAGCTATTAAATTACGTGGAGTAGCCTGTCCCCAGGTTAGACAGAAACACAGATGATTCTTGGGCAAGAAAGCAACAGTTAGGTCTTCAGGGACCAGGAGTGCAAAGGGAAAGCGGAAAGCCTACTGTGGAAAAGTGTTACCAAGTATAGCCAGCAGTAAACATTCACAAGTGGGTCTACAAAGTTAAACAAGACACTCAGTAGCAACCTAAAATTTCTGTTTATTTGCACAGGAATGTGAACTGAATTTTAAGTGTCAGATCATGAAATGCCATTTTGAGAGTGAAAACAGTGTGGAAACAGTAGATGGTAAAAAAGTACAAATTTTGCTTTTCTGCTGTCTCTGTTTATAAACACTGGTAAGTCTACAGCTTAGTAATATAATTTGGTTTTATCTAATGTGTTTTTCCCATCTTCTTTCTCCAAATAAATATCACAAATAATGTGTAAGCAATTTTACCTAGAATAAAAATCTGTAATAGCATTACAACATAATAGTGGCATTCAGTAAATGCAGTCAGAAAACAGAATGCAATTCTGCAAGAATTAATATCCTAAATTGATGCACAATAAAATCACATTTTTCATCAAACCTATTTAATGCAGGATGTTTTCTCCAATGCACCAAGGCAGCAGGGCTAGGTGGGATCCTGCAGGAAAATGCCCAGAAAGCCCATAGTCAGATGCCTTTATAATTGCCAGCCTCTGCTTCTCTATATTCCACCTTCTTTCCTGACTGGGGGAACAGCTGGTAGGGATTTCGAACTGGTGAAGTGTAACAGGACCTACAAATACTCAGATTTAAGCAGTGGGAAGTCCCAGTGTATAATTAGGGAGCTCTAGTCCCTCCTTCTAGCTCAGCTATGTAAAAACGAAAAACCTCTGGAGATCTGTTTTACATATAGTGTCAACAATGAGATGGCTTTGTCCTCAGAGAGAAAGTCGAGAGAGGTAAGTATAGAAACAAAACTCTAAATTATCTCTTGCGGAGTTGCTGTTAGGATTCAGCCTTCATAGAAAATTCACACATGGATTTTGGAAATTCCTAGTTTGGGATTTAGGCCTTTAATCTTATGACTTGTATCCTATAAGTAACATTAAATGTATGTCAAGAACAAAACTAGTAACAAAAAAATCTTTTCTGTAACTCACACCATTCTATTTCTTTCTTTGCTTTACATAGGTAAGAATGCTCTGTGACACACATGCTACAGAAGGGACAATATTTAATTCAACAAATGGAAAGAACTTTTGAAGACTAGGTATAAGATCAGAGATATTTCACTGAAAACTTCAAAGAAGGGAAGAAATTACACTTAATAAGCTACTAATACGCCTGACTTTAAAATTAGTGAATTATCTGAATGAAGCATTTTGAAGATTTTATATAATAAATCAAAAATACTTTTTTTTCTTAATTAGTCGCTTGTGTTACAAAGACTGCTTACTAACTTTTGGTCTTTCAAAGGGAACACTCAAGAAATACTGTAAAAAAAGGTGAGCATTCCCTTTCTGCCTTCTTCACATCATTTAGAAGCAGAAAAGCAGCACTGAAACCCACCTTGCAAACAAAAAAGAAGCCTATATACTGCTGGGAAAGGAATAGTACCTGAGGAGATCCTCATGGATTCTTTTACGTATGCGAGGGCTTTAGGGATGGATCTGTGGCACAGTCACTTGTGTGTTTTCTGGTAGACTGGGGAAAAGTTGTCACAACATCAACAGATCCCAGAACTGTCATTAACAAATCAGAGCACACTTGTTAGGGTGAGAAGACTAAATCTAGCTTAATCTATTTTCCACATCCACCCTCAAAATCTTCATTGTTTAAAGGGCATCTCACCTTTGAGTATCCATTCAGAAAGTCCATTCACACTGTGATTCTTTATTTATTATGTGGAATATGATTCTGAGCCCCACTACGCAGCATTATACATGAAAATAAAGAAGGGTAGATCACGAGCAGTTACCTGCCCAGACACATGCTAACGTGGGTTTTCTTGCAGCCCACACATACAGGAACATAACAGCACTTCATTTTGTGTTTACTTTAGGTATTTATTACACAGTTGGTCTAGGCCTCCTTGGCTACAGCCTTGAGGAAGTTTTTGTCTGAGTGGGATTTCAGACCTTGAAATGGAGATGTCTATGTCTGAACCTGTGGTACATACTCTCTTTCCAGTCAATGAAGGAAACTGGGACATACCAGGTGTGACTTATTTTGGGTTTCTGGACACAACAAGTAATTGCTGTTTACAGAAATCAAAAGTAATGACAAAACCCTCAAAACTTCTTTAGTGACCATTTTAAGATAAGGGTTTCTTACTGTGTCTAATGATATTCTATAAGAGAAAATGAAGCTTAATAAAAAACTTAGGAAAGAATTAATACAGCAAAATAGAAATGTGGGGAAAGACTGAAACTAAAAATTTGTTAATAAACAGTTGCAATGTAAAAATATCATCAAAATTCTAAATTCTTTGCTTTCTGAACACAAAAAGTATTGCAGCTCAAAGCCCAGAGTGATTGTAAGCAGCATCTTTCCTGAATATGCCCCTCTTCCCCCTATAAAACAATGTAGGTTTTTTTCACCCAAAGGCAACTACTAACCACACTTTCAAAGAGCACTCACTGGAAAGTTGGTGGGCACAATTCTAGTCAGTATAGTATTAAAGGGCCAAATTCTGAGTCTAGAATTTAGAGCTCAACTAGCCCAATTCCTCCTCAGCAGCATCTTGGATTCATTCTAGCAGCATAACATAAAATACTCTTAGCAAAATCCAGACCCAAACAGCTAGGTAAAATAATTTAGAGTAACATATTTGAACCTAGAACACAGAGAACATTTTTTAAATTACTCCATTGAAGAATCTGATGGTTAATTCTGGAAAATATAGTACTGTGAGGTGACCCACAGTGCTAGAGCATTTGAGCAATTTCATTCCTCTTCAAGAAAGCACATAAACATATGTTTAACTTTAATCATAGATCATCTCACTGCTTTCATCTGGACCTAATCATTAACCATAAACACGTGCTTAAATGCTTCACTGAAAAAGGATGAGATTACTCACACTCTTACAGTTAATTGTATGCTTATGTTACAGTGGCCTCTTGGCAGGCTGCACTGTGTGCTGTGACTATTCAAAGCAGAAGCAAGCTATAATGCCGTACAGCAAATACTATGATTCTGTCCTTCTTTCTTACTCCTTAGTAAGCTGTGTGGAATAGGTCATGTAAGACAGCCTCTACATGGAGTTCTCCAGTGAGGCTTGGTTAAAAAAGTCCTGTAAAAAGTACATATAGTGAATCGATCCAATAATCTTCTAACACTGAAAAGTACTTTTCCCAGTAAGAACACTGATTAAACTTAATAGTTATTATTAAGTACACTTATTAGACTCTAAGGTTAAAGTCCAGCTATTAACTAACTTAATCAGCTGTTGTGAAGGCTGCATAACCACACATTTGGTATATACAAAGACTGTCTTCCGTAAAATATCGTTTATTTTTCCATAGAGCCTCAAGCAATGATACTGGAGATGCATTATGTGTGCCAGTTCTCCCTCTCCTGTCTCTTAACACACCATTTATGGCTCATATGACTCCAATGTTTCACTGCCTTCCTAAACACTGGAAGACAAAAGGTAAACCAGGCAGAGTTCATATCAGCAAGCTGAAATGCATTTCCAGAGAATTAATTTCAAATCAAAACATGTATCGAATATAAAGTCCTTCTTTTTGGAATTAAAGCCATGTTAAGAAAGAATCAAGCAAATTTCTTATAAATCTCCCTTGATTTCATATTCAGTCATGTCAAATTCTCTAATCCAGTAAAAAGCTGGTAACCAGCATGGGGAAGGACAAACAAGTATACCAGCACTTCAAGATGAAAACAGGATGTGTAAAACTGATAGACATGGACACCATAATACAGCTGCTTGGTATGTTGCCACTCACAGAGCATTGTATTTGTCATATAAGACACTTGTCATAGTTATTGGTGCCCTTATTGAAGTATTCCTCCTAACTGGATTGCTGTACTGCAATGCAATGCTACCTACATGTCTACATCTGGGCAAGTAAATAATCTTTCATAAATACTACCGCTTGTTATGAAAACAAACATCACTCGTTCTAGGGAACGAGTGACTCTGGACTATGTCCATCACTTGGAAAAGACTTCCATCTGCTGTTTGCTAGTCTTCTGTCATAGTTCCTGAAAATTTCAGTACTTATTCTCATAATGTTTCTGCAATTAAAGCATTTTTCATTTTACAGTCTCAAAGAAAAATGCATGTATGTACCGTAAAAAGCAATGCATTTTGAATAGCCACTTTTATTTTTACTTCCTCCAGAGCAGGCTAAGTTGAAATTGAATATTCAGATTAAAACAAAGATGCAATCCACAATTAGTTTTAGGTTTGTCATTTGGTTGTTTCTTGGCATTTAAAGAAATACACAGAATCTAACTGCCAGTTTCTATCTGCACAGTTCTCCAGTTGACTGAATTCTAGCTTCGCATGCAGAACATAAGTTTAAGCATTTGCACTGTTACACATTTAATATTTTTGAGATAAACCCTGAAATACAAGAAGGATTTCGTTAAGACTAAAACCAGTCAGAGGTATTAGTTAAGTGTTTTTAGATAAATTTTGGGCTGTAATATGCAAGTAAGAAAATATTCAATGAAATTTTATGACACTTTTACAATACATTTGGGGTCCTAAATCTGAGAAAAACATTAAATTTTCTACACTGAGCAGTACACTGTCTATATTTAAACTAGGTTAAAAAATACCCAAGTAGTTCACCTGTGTCACAATGCTAGTATTCTCTTAATTTATAGTTCCAGTAGTTGCTTTTCTGCATCAGCCTCTCTGGCAATCCCAGCAGTGAAACTGAACAACAGATAAACACATACAGAATACACAGCATCTTTTTGAATCATTTACATCTAAGACTTTCAAGGAGCATTAGCATCATGGTGAGGGAAAGCCCGAATTGCCTTTAGCTTTATTGTAGTTAGAACAGTAGATGTTTGTAAATAGGATCTCAGGAGAGGAGGTAATGTGTTAGGTTCTGAAAAACAAAAAAAAAAGTAAGAACTCAGTTAAGGAAAGGAGGAGTATTATCTCTTTGAATGGTTGTAGGGCACAAAAAGGAACGAGTACCATTTAGACACAGAGACAGACTCCTACCAGGGATAACTGCTAGCAGAAAAAACATTTATGAGTGGAGAGACACACAGAATAGTACTTATCTGCCTGAAATAAGAGCTGCACTCAGCAACCCAGACAGAGGCTGCATGTGATATCATCAACCAATACTTGGGTTAGACATTGCCGTACTGCTGTCATCCACTGCCAGACACGTGTGGCTTGGAGGTGATAAAATGAGACAGTACTGCCAGGGTCTTTAGAGGCAGCATCCAGCATAAACCTCTTACTAATATATTCCACTTTATTCTCAACCAACTTCAGTTTTCTAAATACACAAACAACTAGTTCCTCCAGATCTGTCCAAAACGATTTCTAAAAGCTGCTAAAAATCTCTGTGAAAGATTACAAGCACTGCTTTATAAAATCCAGAATTCCAAAGAGCCAAGTTCTAATAATTTACCTCTTCTAAACTGAAAGCCCTGTTACGTTTTTTTCCCTTAGGTTAGCAACTATGATAAGTAAACACAAATGTCCAATAGGAGCAAAGCACAACTGAATTATAGTCATGAATGTTGGAAAAAATGTTGGAAATAAAGAATGTTGGAGAGAAACTCTCCCTGTGACAATTCAAATTAAACCCAACATAAGTATTTATTCAGTTATTAATCATAGAATCATAGAATAGTAAGGTTGGAAGGGACCTCAAGGACCATCTAGTTCCAACCCCCTGCCATAGGGAGGGACACCTCCCACTAGTATAGGTCACTCAAGGCCTCAATCAGCCACTCTAAGGGAGAAGCAATATATAGCTTTGTTTTAAACATCTCCTTATATCCATTCCAGACAAAAAGTATAAGGCTGAAAAATTAATCCTGTTTCACTAAATAAAAAAAAAAAAAAATGCAGAGAAAAAAAAAAATTAAAAGCTGTAACTGAACAGCAAGAAATAATGCTCTGAAGGGAATAGAGAAGTGGAAATTACTGGAAAATTAAAGACAGATAAGGGAAATACCCAATGCAGAAGTAAACTTGATAAAGGGTGTTGGGAAAAGGCAATACAAGTACTTGTTTTTCAAGGACACCTATGCCTTGCTTTTCTACAACAGCATATACGGTACCCATTCACAATGCATGCCATGCTCTAGTTTCCACTGTAGCACACCTTAATGTTTAGTAGGCTTACTGATTCATGTCATCTTCTGCACTTTTGAACAAAGAACACAGATCCTTACAGAATACTGATAGCATTTGTTGTACACGTCTGTTTTTAGCAACAAAGAAGCTATCTTCTTGTAAGTCACATTGCATCTGCCTGGTATCTCCATTCACAATGCTTGTTATTTCCATATGCTTTGCTCGTGTTCTCTTATTTTCCTGATGTTTAAAACGGCAAGTGTAGAGACAGCACTTTCACATTTCAGACATCTCTTCAAATCCAACGGGAGAGCAAAGTGTGTGTCTGTTAATGATGACAATCCCAAATGGACTGAAGCTCCAGGTTCAGGTAAGATGTTTTTGTGGTACGTAGACATAACAACTGTATCACCAGGATCCTTTGCTTCAATGGCTACGGTCAAACAAACAAATTCTTTTTGGCATGTAAGATAAAAGCCTTGCTCCAGTCTTTTGGCTTTTCTTATAAAGCAATCAGGAAAGCAAGGACATGAAGTATCCACCGGAATAATCATTCAAACCTCAGTCAGATTTTTTTCTCTTTTGCTAAGCAGTGAAATTCCAGCTTCTAGATAAAATAGATTTGTGTTCCTTTAGTTTAACTCCAACTTCTCATCCTGCCTGCTGGCACAGGCCCTCTGTTTACAGGATAGGTAGATCTGAATCCCTGGAAGACATGAGCCATTTGGAGGCCCACTGAATACTTTTATTCATTCTTCAGTAATACCCAAAACCACTCAATAAGAGCTGAGAGTTTTCTTGGGTTAGATCCTATATAAACACAGTATTTAACATAAACAATTGTAGGAAAGAAAGGCGGGCAGGAAGAGAGGAAGGAAAGGGAGACTTTTCAGTCGCAAATGCAGGGAAGCTGCCAGTGAAGAAGGAGCTACATTTTTTTCTTCCTGAGAATATGTCCCATGTGGAACTTCCAGTTGTGTTCCCAACACTAGACACTATGTACACAAGTTCATATGGTCATGACCAAGTCAGATCAAAAAAGAAAAGCATGCTCAGTTCTTGAAGAAATCAATCTATCTCCAAACCTCCCTGCTATCACACAGCAGCTAGAAAGAGGGCAATGTTGATATTTATCACTTGTCCCTAATGCACGTATGTGGGAGAAGATCTCTCTCCTGATTACTGAGAAAGTACCCTACACTGGGGGAATAGAAGAGTTCCATAGATGATGCCTTACCAAGTAGCAGGAAGGAGGCTGCAGCATGATAGTAGAAAATACACTAGCAGCTACACAGAACTTATGTCCCAAGAGAGAAGCTCCCAGGTAGAGATTCTGCCTGCCTGAAGCAGAAGCCTTTGCTGCTGCTTCAGGCCACTTTAAGGAGTAAAATATTCCTGTTCCAACTGTGCAAGGCAATTTTTGCTTTGAGAGATAGTGCAAAAGTAAGTAAGTCCAAAAATAGAAATAAAATAATTTGCCTCCTTGCCTTTTAACTTTCTTTTCTTCTCTATAGAATCACAAAATGGCTTAGATTGGAAGTGACCTTAGAGATCACCTACTTCAACCTCCTGGTCACGGGTAAGAGCCCCTAAGCTAAGCACAGGTGGCTGAATCACACAAATGCATTCAGGCACATCTTTAAAGCCATACAATACCTAACTTGCAGTCAACTGTTGAGATTGGTGAACAAAAATAAAGACACCACATAATGACCACAGACTACTCTGCAGCCTCCTCTTATTTTCTAACATTTTATTTTTACAAAACACATGGATGCACCAAGCTGCTGAAACCTTCTTCCCTCCCATCTTCATAAGCAAATTCTTTTCTAAAAAGTGTAGTTTGTTTTCAAATTAGACACCACATTCTTACTAATTGGCTACTTTACTTAACATGTTTCATGTGTGAGATACTCAAATCAACCCAGGGAGATGAAGATTCTTGGGCATGCTAAGAATAAAATAGAGAGAGACTTTGTTCTCCTGCTGCTAGTCACAAGCATCAGACCAAGTTTGCATGGATAGCAATTACTCAGAGGCAGGTGGCATCAAGTTCTGTTGTTTCTCTAAATAAAATCTTCATGAGTGGAATCAGCTAACTGTCAACGCATAAACAATACCATTTTCTCACAAATACCTCAGGTTTATAGTCCAAACAATTCCTGGAGAATTTAAGAGCCAACAGCTCTGAAAAGGCAAATCCTACATAACAGCAGTGATCACTTTTTTCCTTACTTTTGAATTCCCTCATCTTTAAAAGCGAAGATTAAAAATGTTATGTATGATTATCCTGTCCAAAATAGTTTACACCAAATGCAAACAACAAAAGAAGAAAATAACAATCCTGTCAAAATCATAAATGAAGATAAAAGATTGGTTGCTTTCACAGAAGAATGATCAAATTTTTATACTTATCTGGGAATCAAAACAAAATCTAATTATACCAATAATTTTATACTCTTTCCAATATAAAAAATATTGCCATGATTCTAACAGTATCCCTTCTCTGTGAGGAGGAAGCTGAAGAGTAGGCAAGGATGTGACAGTGCAGGCAACAGCACTGCTTCCCCCAGTGTGGGAACAGGCCCTGGTTATCCATTGCACTCCTTCTCAGAGCACTGGGTGACAGACAAGCAGGCCTACAAGCAGCTAAAAAAGGTATACCAATAACATAAAAATGCTTTCAGAAGGACTGGACACCCATTTTCCTAGGATAATGGGAATTACAATGACTCTTTATTGGATCAGGTAACATATGATGCTGCTCCAGTTTCTGTGTGGTCCTTTTCTTGATGCATCAAGTGTTTCTCACTCAGGCAAACTAGGTTAGACAGGTAGGTCTATCAGAAGGTTAACTCACGTCAACTCTTTAAGTAGGAACCTGGTATCTCATGCTTTACATGGAATAATGGAAACATGTAAAACAATTGATGATAGCCTCCTTTTAAGTCCATCTTTAAAAGCTACCAGCTAATCAGAATAATGGAATCAGTTTAAGAAACTTAAAATGAGGTAAAACCCTCTAACTGGTAAACAGCTGTTTCCTCTACAGCTAACAGCTATAAATAATTTGATCAAACAATTAGATTAAAACAAAACAACCAAAAAACCCCAAGAGAGTACACAGTTAACCTTCAAGTGCCAAAAAGGGGCAGATTAAATCGGCATGACAAAAATACCGTAAATCCCCAGAAAAGCACAATTTACTTGATAATTATTCTAGTTGACAGAGCTTTTCAACACAAGACCAGTTTTCAATAGGTTTGCAAATCTCTGAGAAGTTATTCACATATAAGGAAAGGAGGCTATGTAATCTCTCATGTCAACTCTACTTGAGAAGCTTTTGCCCTTTTCCCTTTCATATGGGAAATTGTACTCAGTACAATCATCTCTTCTAGAATTAGTTTCTCATAGTATAAATTGATGATTCTATGTTACCTTGTACAGTGCATGACACTGGAACTGCTGCCAAAATTCAGGTCTCTGAATGAATTGTTCACTCAAAGATGTCTTTTATTTCAGGTGATAGGGAACATGATTATGCGCTCTCCATCACTTTGCTGCACTAAGCATTCATCTTTTATGCTGGTGTCAGCACTACTGCAGTTTTACTGCTTTCCTATTTCTTTTGTATGTAAATTTGCAGAATAATGAACTAGAAGCTATCACACTTCTAGAAAAAAACTCCACCAGACATGAATTGTGTTTATACTGACTAGGCATGTTTGTGAAGACTTGGAAGGTGGCAGGTACTGCCTCAGGAGTTTTCACTAAAACCTCAAGATTGATTTTAAATAGATGCAACTTTGAAAGCACTGTCCTATGCCAGACGTTGCAGAGAGTATCAGACAAACCTGTTCTACACAACACATTTTCAGTGAAGAGAGAATTTTCTTGAAGCCACCAGTTGTCAGTGATACTACACCTTGATTATAAAGGTCTGTTTGTTAATCAAGACTGGCCTGGTAATGCAAACCTCACCTTGCTCACAGAAATTTCCCTCCACCCACAAGTAGATGTCCCATTGCTGTCTTCATGAATTTTTGAACTCCTAGAATTCAATGTATTTTTTTTTGGCTCACCTCCTCAAAGTCTCCTTTTTACACATGTACAACAAGGGAGACACTATAGCTCTGCTGAACTGAACTAAGTATGCAGTATTACCTTAAATGAGCTTGGCAAGCTATAGAGATCCCTCATGTTCCACTTCTACAGATAAATCACAGTTATTTAAATACTGCCACTGCTCACACTGAAATCAATCTCATTGTTAATATAACATCTTTTTCTTCCCCACCTCATTACGGTAACCCATGTACTCCTCCATAGCTACTCCTGACTGTATTCATTCTCAAAATGTTTACAAGTGGTTTTACAAAGCACGTGTGGGAATTGCTAACCCAGTGCTGAAATGCAAAAATCTCTCAGGTGAAACAAAGCAATTACTTAGGAGTGCCCAACTCACTGGATTTATCAAAGCTAATTATTTGAGGTATTAACTGATGTTTCACAAGGTAACTCATAGTTCTTTCAGAGGTGTAATTAAAACTGCCACTCTGAGCTAAGTTACAATATCAAGGCCATGCCCTGCCCTTGTCTTTGCTTTCCAGAGTAACAAAAAGGCGTATTTAAATGCATGCAGCATGGATCTATTTAATGTGTTTACTGGAGGCCGGATCAATTAGGCTGTTGAAATCATTCATAGTTTGCTTATCCCAGAGAAAATCAGATACTGTTAGAAAAATGACAGAGGATTTTCAGCTTATCTATTAAAACACGAAAAGAGATCATTCCTAGGAAGGTTTCCATAGCAACCACCACTGTCAAAGACTGAGGAGAAAGGTGTTGGTTGATCTCTCTCCCTAATGAACTGAAATTAGCCACACTCACTTTCATAGCAGGAGATTGCTCAGCTCCCATTTACTTCATCATTGGTGCATCTGCCCAGAGCCTGCCTGCAACCACACCCAAACCCCCCAAAACTGCTACCTGATGAGTACGCAAAACCACAAATTCACTAAAATAATTTTTTTCTTGATGTGGAGACAGCTGATCTTGATAGTAAAGAATGATCGACAACCAAGTACTAAACTGAGAATCTAAAAGCTGATCTGAGCAGAAAGGAAGAGATTAGAGTAGTGCTTAATATTTCCCAGCTGGACTGGGGTATTATACACATTAGCTCTTTTTGTTCGATATTACTAAAGCCAATGCAGAATAATATTATTTCTGATTGTTGTATCCAAGCTTGAACTCAGTCACTGATAATACAATAACAAGTCACTAATCCTCTGCATCACACAGTTGCTATCGCCTGACTATTTTATATTCATTTTTTATTGATTCCTGTGAAAGAAATATTCTCTACTGATTTTTAAATTACATACATACAAGAAATGGCTCAGCCTTATCTCTGCCTTTGGCTGGATACAACAAAGCTATAAAGATTTTTTTTTTTTTTTCCTAAAGGATGGTAGTACAAAGGAATGTGCTGATAATATGATTTAGATCTGCTTAAAACCAGAGAGTAAATCCAGTTTATGACAAGGTTGAAATAATAAGTTATCTAGTAGCATAAAGAGGGGTGAACAACCATGTTACTGGAAAGATACCTTTTAGAGAATGACATGGCATCTTATTTAAGATTTTATTCTTTCTGAAATGAATACTCATGTTTTCTTCTCTCATCAGCACAAAAGCTTCAAAAAAGTCAAACTTCTATACTGAATGTCTGTGTGTCAAAAACAAATTAAACAAAAAGCAGGAGAAACTCTCTATGAAGCACTAACTTCCTCTTTACAAAAGCACTGCCTGAGTCGTTAGGAGTAGTAGCACTGAAACTGTTTTGACCATAGTGACAGAGAAAAGAATCCTGCCTTATGCAATACAACAATTTTGCAGAGAAAAATGTCTTATCCTGCAAGGAGTCCTGTAGATGGTCTGTATCTTTGTTCGCGTTTTGTTACCTCCTGGATGTTACATTTTAAAGCACTCCTCAGTACCACAACTGCCAGTTTCTCAATAAAACTGTAACAGAAGTATCCAGAATACTTACAGCTCCAGGCACCCCAGCTGTTTTTCATCAGTGTGCTGGAAAATACTGCCCAAATATGCTCTAATATAACTTTAAACATCAGTTAATAGTTCCTTATGCATCATTTTCTTGAATCCCTTTTCATTCATTCTTCTGACAGAGAGAAGCACAACATCCTCTGGATACAAGGGCACTTTCACTACTGTAAAAGGTTTCAGCTCTGTCAACCTTCCTCTATAATTATATTATAAATCTCTCCTTTTAGCATTAAGCATCAAGCACTCTAAGGAACTACCCTCTTACTATAGGTCATACATTAATAGCTGGATCTTGTTCTAATTACTGTGATGGTAATCCAATGTATAATTCATACAGTGAAGAAAGAAGGGAGCCTGGCCTAGGCATTGATACTAGTTCCCTTGCCAATTCAAAACTACCTTCCAGAGAGGTTCTTTCATTTGTGCTCATCAAGAGTCAGTAAAGTTCAGGGCCAAATCAATAAAAGACATGTCCTCCCTCTACATTGTGGGCAGAAATAGCCACATTGATGTAGAAAATCAATTAAATTTTCTGCAGTTCCATAGAATTAGCATCAAGGAAGACTAAGATACTTTTTGACTTTTACAATAAGCTTAGAATAGGCCCAAAGAAACACTTCTAAATCTGGCATTTATGAAAAAGCTGAACACATCTTCACTAAAAGGTACAGTTTTGAATGTACTAGAAAACACTAATTTTTAGAGACACCTTGAAAATCTCAGACCTCTTTCACCTGTTGTTTTGATGTAGTTTTATTACTACAACCATATAAAATGTGAAATTCTTTCTACACCAGCATTGCTTACAACAGCAGTCAATAGCTTTCCACTTTTTAGCCATTCAAATCAATTTTATTTCCGAGCAAAACGAAATTTAAAGTAGCATTCTCAGAAGATAAATCACATTGTACAAGACACCATCTGTAAGCAAAGTCCATATCCTTTCAGGGAAGGTGGCTGAGAACTGTTCCGGCTGCCAGCAGACAGATCCTTCCAGTTCATTAGTCACCATTCACCAGTGAGCTGAAAGACTGTAACTTCTGAGACGTGAACTTTTGTGCGAGTTACGAAGTCCCCCTTGTCACCAAATCTGTTGTTTACAGCTCTGTATTTGTAGACGATCTCTTTGTAACATTGCTTAAGCAGGAGAGAGAAAGCTGGAAGTTTTCCAATGGAAACAGGTAAACAATGAAACTACTGTTAATGTACCAGTATTAAGCCATACTCTGTCTGAATTAACCACTCTTGTTCATCTGGCTAGAAAACACTAAGGAGAATTTTTTTGGCATTGCAAGGAAAAACAGTAACAGAAGGGGGAAAAAGCATTCTATAATTGAAATGTCATCATTTCAGTAAGAAATTCTTAATTTTGCTCAACTCTATTCATTACAGAGAAGTAGCTAAACAGTGTAACATTACATCCTGAAAAAAAACTTACATGGTAATTATAGAACAATTAACATACTGCAATGAAGCTTAAATTACTTTAAAGAGATCCATTTTATTCTGCAAATACTACACTCCAGCCTGGGCTGTGAATGAAACTCACCAACTGCTACTTATGGAAATTTTGATTGATGATAAATAGTATCTGAATGGTTTACATACGGATACCATATCTTTACAAAGATATGGCAGCCATATCTTTACAAAGTATGCTGCAATTCTGATATGAAGTGATAGCTAAATATGTATTATTTGATCCAATGTGCTTTAGTGCACCCGAGGGGGGTGATTTATTACATAATTTGAGATCTCTTGCTCAAAAGCAAAAGTGCTTTTAATGCACCTTCCTCTTTTAATCCTTTTATTACAAATGTGCACACAATTAAAAAACACTCCAAAACATAAATATCAAAGATTCCAGTTGTGTTTGCACGGTGTTACAAGTTTCATTGTACTGCATTTCAACGGGAGATATTTTTATTTAGACATATTGCAGCTCTCAGTAGCTTGGTCATAGTTTGCTAAGCAAGAACAAAGAAAACCTTGTAACCTAGGATGTGCTCTTGCATCAGTGATAACATGACTCGATTGTGGCAGTCGGCAGAACACAATCAATCAATAGATGAAAATGTGACATAAATGAGCTGGATGTGGTGAACAATTACAGGACAAGACAAAAATTAGCTTAAGCCAGGAACTTAAAATGTTGACGGAATGAAAGGAGAGAAGACAAAACGAGAGATGGCTTTGACCCTAAAACAAGAACTAACAACACAAACAGTCAAGAAACACTTGAGATCTGTTTGGATTTCACTTAATTGTAGATTTGCTTATTTGTAATAGACATTTGAACTAATGTATGTATCATGCAATTGCTGATGAGCAAGTCATATATTAGGTGACTTGGTGGCACAAAGTTTCAATGCATTTGTGTTTTCAGGCATCGCAGTAAGCTGGAATCGCCCTTTGCCCTCCTTGTAGTCATTTTCCTGCCCACTTTCTTAAAACCAAGTAGTGAGTGGACTGAAAATATCTTGACAGCTGGCTGGCCAGACTGGTAATTGTAACTGCCCCTAGCTGACATGCAACGTGTAAATCCCCAGGCATCATGGTGTAATGCACTGACAGTACAAATCCATTCTGGTTCACAGCAAGCAATGCACCTCATAATATAGACAGGACTGTTTTTGGTAGGCTGCAAGAATTTCACTTAGGTTCTTCCCTAAATGACAATGCTGGGATTGATCATTAGAGAATATTAAAAGTCAAGCTTCCAAGTCAGCCAGTATAGCTTGGCTGAAATACCTAATTTTGAACGTATACAATAACATTGAACTACAAATACCAGTGAAAGGTATTCTATCATCATCCTCCACTCAAAGAAAAATTACAGAAATTATAGACTTGTAACACTCAACAGGAAAGCAAGAATTGTACTTTTAGCAGTGGGAAATAAAATGCATCTATTCATCACTCCTTTTACATTTTCAAAGAAGCTATTTAATGGTCATGTCCTCAGCTTTTTTCTTACTTCTCACAGCACCTTTCACTAAGAGGTAAGTTCAGCAACTTGGGCAACTATTTCCCTCAATTCTGTAACATTTTAAAATGCTTCATGAACATCCTGTAACACAGCGTTCACAAAACAGCTTTCCTACAAGTCTCCTCTAATTTATAAATGGCATCAACAGAATTCTGATTTATTTGCATTTACTGCAGTGATTTGTTTATCAAAGAAACAACTCTAAACTCCTCATCTCATTATTCTCAGAAAGGACTTGTAGCTTCAATATTTAATATCAGGGAGAAGGAGATGGAGTTATAAAATAACCATCACTTCATTACTCATTCCATGAGTATGTGAAATGAAGACATAGTGATGTACATGGTGAATTATGAACAGAACAACTGGTACGGCACTCCCTGCATTACAATGGTTCTTGCTGTAAAAACAATTTTGTTTTCACCTTTGGCAATCACACTTCAAAAGTGGTTGGGATCAAAGATAAAACTGAAAGTCTTCCTAGTGTTCCACAGAAAATCAACTCGTAATCCAACACAGGATAAACATTAAAATTGTAATGTTTTCATTTTTCTAGGAATAATATGTGCCTGGAACCTTATCACATTGTTTCAAATAGTAATAAATAAAGAAGGAAAAGTAGGTCTTTTGTGTTTGTTCCATTAAAACAGTACACTGTGACATGTCCTACTTTTAGTATTTTTACTTTTTGACATGCTGTTATCATACAAATGAATCCTGGAGGTTTCTTGGACAGGGTAAGGTGCCTCAGGGACTATGACAGAAAAAGACAGCTGCATTCTACATACCCATTTGTGCATTACTGGTCAAAACAAGACTCATGGCATGAGGGGAACTTGGGCCAATATGGTAGCCCGATCTGCACACTAGTGAGAACTCTTCCAAATGCCATGACACTGAGATCTGATGTGAATGACAATGGGGTGGACTCAGATCATGGTTTATGGATGGACCACAAGGCCTAATTATTTTTGTGTTAAACCCACCAAAATTCAGGTCATCCACCCTTATACAGGTGCAAACACATAAAGTTAAAATATTCTTTATAGAAATTGAACAACACACTAAAACAATTGAATGTAGATGGAGTGGATCAGATAAGCAAAACAGCTTTGAGAATAACAATATTTATTTATATTGATAGGAGTAGGATCGAAAGTTATATGGTCCAATTACTGCCCACTCAAATTTATGCAGCTATAACTCTTACCCACGTTTTACTTGGCACGTACAAAATCCAAAATTCCCTGCTTTCACTGGTAACAAACATTTTACCAGATGGTCACTTAATCAAATGGATTTGCTTGCTAATACAGAAACTTTGCAACTACTTGCACATTTTTAGAACCCTGATGTATTTTTAAACCTAAAAGATGCTTCAGCTCTTTTTAGAAACTGAAATATTGTACAATAAATTCTGTACAACAGAACTCCCAGTTTCACAAAAAGTAGATATAATATATTTTTGGTTTAGAACATCTCACTTGAAGCTTAAGGATTTGTGAGACTGAGTACATTAGAAAAAATGGGTTTCAATCCATTATCTTTGGAATTCAACTGAGAGCATAACTATGGCCTGCAGGCCTAATTTTGCTATGGAGAGCTTTGGAGTATGTGAAGAGATCTACAAATTTTTACACTGGAGAACAGTGCATCAGAGGCTATACCTCCAAACAAGAATTTGCCAGCCCTAAGGCCTGCTTACTGCTATTTTACACCACAGTCAACTTCTATGATAAAAAATTCAAGTGTAGAAGCGGAAATTAATTATTAGGGGAATGCTCCACACGGACCTGTTCAGAGATAGTCTGATGCAGCTAAAACTGAACTCATCCATCACATTAGGTTTGTCCAGACCAGCTCATGCTGAAACCACAAAGCTGACAAACATGAGGCTTGTCACAAAACTTATCAGACTGCCAAGACAAAGGATTTGCCTTGTCCAGATATGTCTATTTATTCATAATACCATCTAAAAGTTTTTAAAGTGATTTTCTTCCCTATATAACTCAGAAACTTTATAGACTCAAAAGACAGGAATAGATCATGTTATCAACGAGCCTACTTGGATGCACAATGGTTTGGGGATTTTTTTTCCCATTTTCATAAAGTAGGATTCTCTGTGCAGAGTAACCAATTAAATGGAGTTAAGTTCTAGTCTCCATTTTTAAAAGTGTGACTTTATAGGATTGATATGTACCAATGTATTTGTCCCCCCAAAATAAAATTAGTCCTTTTGTTATTGCCACACATTCCATATTTAATTGCTGACAAAGAAGCTCAGAGGAAAAAAAAAGGTGGCTAAAACCCCCTGAGATGATGTCTGTCCTAGACAAGTTAAGGGTAATTATACAGAACACGGATAGGTAGCATCAGTTGGACTCTGCCAGCTTGAGAAAATATAGCTCAAAAACACCAGAACCAAACCATCTGACAACAATAAAAACAATGAAAAAGTATCAGTGCTCTTTCTAACAGCATCAGCAGCTTGCAAGACATGTTTCAAAAGAACAAAACCCACGTTAAATGGAATTTTTATGCTTGCCTGATGCAACAGAGTCTCTAGTCAACATCCAACACACTCTTTACAGTGATCTGGGCAGAAAATCCAATTCTCCACTTTAGTGTGTCTATCAATATTGTCCTTCCTGTGGTAAGCCTACCTCTCTTATTGCCATGCCATATGGCAAATCACATTCACAACTGAAAGTCCAGCAATCACTATTGACTATCTCGAGGCACACTTTAAAATAGGAAATTTCTGTTTCTCTATACAGCTCTCTGCATTATCTCCATTAAAATATTTATTAATTTTAGCTAATATTAATTATTAATTTAGGTCCAAATGCATCATTTTTCTGGCAACAGTATAGCTTCAGTTGGAAGAGTAGTCAGTAAATGTTTTATTGATCAAATACCAGTTCTCTTCAGGAACATCCTCAGTGATACGACAAAAATGAAACTTCAGAAAATCTTTTAGGATGCAAAAAATTGTAGCCATTTCTTTTAACTAGTTGCTTTTCAGCATGATGTCTGAAGTGAGAACACACACAGAATATACAAGTGGATCAAATCAAAGACATTGTTCTCCTGAATTTAAAGCAAAATATCCAATACAGGCTCTCTGACTGCCCTTGCTTTAGTTTGAAATCGCACATAAAAAAAAGGATAGTATGCACGTTTTACTTCTCTGGTTTGTGTCACCATTCTCTCTTTTTCATGGAAGCACAGAAGCTGTACAGTTCTCCAGGAACTTAACAGATAGCAAATGTTTCTTTCATCTTTACCTTTCTCTGTCTGTTCTCTCCTCACATCCTTTGCATGCCAATATACATTTTCACTATTTTTTTTCCATTAATGAATCAGATAAACAGACTATATGGCAGGATGCACAAATATTTATTTGGTGGGTGTCAATATTTACTACTGGAATTGTACTACATACAAAAATTATTTCCAAAGAAAAATGTTAATCTTAAAGCAGTCTGAAGCAGCGTCAAGAACAGGCATTTTAATTTCTCAGAAACACATTCCAGGAACGTTCTCTTTAGCAAGTTTGTTTTGATATTCAGCCAATATTTCTCTACTATTGCTAGTGATTAGAATTAGTAGGGTTTTCTTACTGGCATTGTTACATTATTATACTACTATTATTTTGATATTTAATACTCTTCTACTACTTCTGCAATGCTATGGTTCCCTAACTCCTAGACATCACTATTGGTATTATTACTTAAAACAAGATTTCTGGTATGGATCAAAAATATTCCAGTAAGAGTTTTATAAAAGCATAACTCAAAATATTATTAATTACAATATGAATATAACAAAGTCCAATAAAAACATAGATTTAGTCATTCATTGAAAGAAAAATCTTTCTATTGCCCTATAATTGCTATTTCCTTCCAAGGAAGGACAGACACAACACTCAGAAAAGTCTTTAGGTTTCTAGATGCAGCTGAAAGAAATGCATGCATAGTCTACATGCATGGAGACTATTGTCTTCTTCAGAGAAGACACAGACCAAACCAAAGTGCTCATTTGTGGACTGTAAACACATGCTTATAAGATGTGCACCCATATAACTGAGTCCACCGCCATGGACTTACATGTGATTTTTTTCTACTGATACATTAATTTGTATTTTAGGAAGCTTATGTTATGTTTAGCTCTTACGTTATGCTAATGTTTCCAATGTCACTACGTTTTTCCTGATGTTGAATGATACTCAAACATTTCTCACTATCTGTTTCGTTCCAGTAATATGTCTGTTGTCATATGAACCAATCACTCCTCTTTCCTCAGAGCTGCATCCAGACCTTTCTTGTCTTTACAGCACACTGAACATTAAATGCTGTATTTACCAAATGTTACTAGGGAAAGTAGAGGAGAAATCTTCCAGAGTTTAAATTAAATACAAAAAATGAAGTCTGATGATACTATGCATCCAGCTAAATCATTAGGCCTAAGAACACACAACAGTCTGTTTACATATTAAAGATGCAATGTATTTACATTCTTCCAGTTCATAATTTTTTTCAATTATTTCCTCTCCTGCACTTTGTATCTCTTATGGGCTATACAAAATAGACATATTCTTCACATTTTGGTAAATATAAAACAGTAAGTTTATCACAGGAAAAAAATACAAAAAACTGAAAGAACAAACACAACAAAAAAATCCAAAACAAAAACCAAAAAAAAGCCAATTCAATATACTTTGTACAAAAAATCTGAACCTGACAAATCAGTTTTATAGAAATTTTATAATTGTAGTTGATTCTTTAAAAAACCTAAATCCCAAAAACTGAAGTGATATTATGCTGAGCTACCCTTTCTTCATACAAATACTTCAGATGTCTCAAAATGTGATGCAAAACGGTTGCCTACTTTGTTTTCACTTTCTGTGACCTTTCTTAGATGAGCAAATTACAATTTTTTTTTCAGTGTTGTTTCTAAAAGTTGGGGTTTATTATGTGGTGCTTTGATGGCAGAGAGAGGACCACAGGCTCACAAAGTATCACACTACTTATTTCAATGATGGGTTATTAATGCACTTACAGTACCTACAAATGCGAATCTGAAGGCAACAATTTTACAACCACCTAATTCCCAAAATCACATCTGTTACTTACCTACAACAGATGAGAAATTCACTTCAATTCTAGTTAGCTATACTTACTGAAGTTTTCTTGTTGGTTGGTGGTTTTTTTTAGAACTCAGTTCTGCTTTTCTAGATCAGTTAGTCACTTAAAAATACAGCATTCTTATGTACAACAGAATTATCCTTCACTTATAAACAGTGTCACAGTTAAATGTGTTTGACAAAATTTTATGTTAGTCTAAGGACTTGTGAGAGACGAAGCTCTAATTTTTTTCCTTTCAGCTTAAAGCACTGTCCTAGTTTACCATATTTTATTTCATTTATGTATCACCACTGGAAAAGAAGGCATTAAGTGAAAAAATACATGGTTTATCAAAAGTTCAAATGGAATGACAATGGAAGAGCTAGTACCTTCCATAGATGCATTTAAACCAGCTACAATTGCACTAGCAATTTCAGGGAGCCTGTATTAAAAAAGATTTATCATCATGATCTGATCGTGTCACCAGCTATTTTCTGTGAAATCCATCTTATGTATGTTCAACAGGGTAGGTTGCAGGAGAAATGGACAATTGCAATTACCGTTCCTGCCACGGACAACTGCAATCTACTGTGCAATTTCCTTTTAGCCCACTATTCCAGCTGCTCAAAAGTTTCTAGAATTTTGGCTTTCTAGATGCAGTTTCAGTAAACTGGACCCAAACAGCAAATAGACCTAGTTAGTGTCTGACATCTGACTCAAAGCAGAGCTAAGTCATAAAAAAAGACCTCAAGAAAGTAGGAAAAAAGCAATTCACTCCCTCTAAAAGGAGAAGACAATCACTCCAGTCCTTTAAGAAGTCTGGAGATCTTAATATGAGAGATGGTATAATATAACACTACAAAGGAAGAAATTTTTGGGAGAAAAACGGTTATTTAGATGATACCATGACTTCTGATCTGAAAACTCTGAGCAAATTTTCAACATACTATTCCCTTTGTTCCTGAGACAGCCAGCTTTAATGATACTGTTACAGCTTTAGTAGTTGAACACCTTTATAGATAACTGAAGTTAATGAGACTCAGTGGTGAGCAGAGATGATCACTGTTTTTAAAGAACACTGTGTCGTATCTCATGGAGGTAAATAAGCACTCCCCTCAGCTGGTGAAAGAAATATAAATCCATTGTGGCAAGGGAAAAAGCCTCTCGTGCAAGAGTTGTAGAGCTAGCTGCAACTCGACCACTATGTAATCAATGAAAACTCATGCCCTTCACCAAGATGAAAGCAGGTGAACGCCCTGCTAGTTAAGAAATCTCTGCCCTTGCGCTTCAAGACAAAATTCTAGAGTTTCATCTTTTCACAGTTCGCAAATCTCAAATTACTGAATATCTTCTTGGTTCAGTTATTCTCCTGACATAAAAAAAATAAAGTCAGAGAAGCAGAAAATGCACTCAATTCCCTTTGCACCTCCCTTGTGTCATGTTATAGTTTCCAATCACAGTTCTTCTTTGTGTAAGCAAACTGTAATTGATTCCTCTTCCATTTCAATGGGAATAGAATTAGACCCAGAACTGCTCAATTATAAATACTGTCCATGTCTCACTTTCCCACTGATCATTTCTGATAATCTATCAGTGTGCAAGTGCCCCACTCAAGCCTGACATTTTCAAATCATATGAATGCTGCAGAGCAACACCTTAAGGCTTGCAAGTGAATCTTCGCCGCTTGCACTTTGACACTAAATAGGTCACATAGCACTTGAATCTTGTAATGATTCTGCAGGAAGGTGAAGGGCTGTAACTCTCTACATAAAATAAGGCTGAGCTTTCACAAAGCAATATTTTTTAATGCAAAATACAAGCATCATATAATTTACTTTTTTTTTACTACATCGGTTTCTGAAAAGCCCTATTATGTGTTTCACTGATGGCAAATAAAGTAGAAAGTCCATTATTAGTGGTCTTCAAAATATTGTTAACAATACTGCAGTATAATTCATGTAAATAATTTTAATTTCTGAAAATACCTGGAATAAAATTCTGGAATAAAACCATTAGGAATATTTTCCCATTCAGTTTCCCTGGCAGTAAAAGCCACTAAGATGGAATCAATCAAGGAAGAAGTGATTGTTCTTCTATGGCTGATCAGACAAAAAATTGGAGCCAGACAAGTTTCTACTGAAACATCAGACTGCTGACATAAAAAACAGCACTGTTAACTAGTAATTCTTGGCACTCATGCAGCAACCTTTTGGGGAAGAATTTTAAGGCTTTACTTTCTAAGGGACAGAAATGATACAGCAGTATTGTAAAGAGTACCCTATCTTAGGCTTGAAATTATATTTCAGACAAAAATGAATATGTGTGTGTAAGTGAACAGTCCATGATAAGAAAATCAAATTTCATGGCTAATAGATTCACTGATTGCTATGAATTGTTGGCATTTAATTAAGCTACTTCTACTCAGCCAAGAAGGTCATTATTTTCTAATGGAAACTGGAACATTTTGTTGAGCTTTCGGTTGTCATCACATCTTTGGCACAATAATGATTTCTCTCCCATCAAAGGCATTTGCTCTGGAATTCTGTTGTGTATATAAAAATAATTTAAGAATTTCCAAAAGCCTTAACCTGCATGACTTAGTTCTGCTATTTAAATGCAATAGGTTTCATTTGATTTGAGGCAGGTAGGGCGTCTTTTTTGCTGTTTGTTTTTTTGTTTTTAATTTACACAGAACTATACTTGCAAAAGAGCAAGAGCATTTGGGGTTTTTTATCAGTTTGTTAAGCACAGTCTACCTATACACCCTGGAACAATACTCGAAATTATAATTACACGTGCATATCGGATTGCTAAACACCTCATCTAAGACTGCTGAAGTTGCCTTAGAAACCAGAATGTCTGGTTACACAAATTTATGGTAGTTCAGTGTTCAAGCACCCAGTTATAGATGAGTGGAGGTGAGTGACAAGTGGAGTCCCTTGAGGATCAGTACTGGGACCAGTCTTGTTCAACATCTTCATTGGTGACATTGACAGTGGCACTGAGCGTACTCTAAGCAAGTTTGCTGATGACACCAAGCTGTGTGGTGCATCCAACACACTGGAGAGAAGGGATGCCATTCAGAGGGACCTTGACAGGTTGAAGAGATGAGCCCAAGCCAACCTCAAGAGGTTCAACAAGGCCAAGTGCAAGGTCCTGCACCCGGACTTGGGGCAATCCCAAGCACTAATATAGGCTGGGTGATGACTGGCTTGAGAGCAGTCCTGAGGAAAGGGACTTGAGGGTACTGGTGGATAAGAAGCTCAACATGAGCCACCAGTGTGCACTTGCAGCCCAGACTGCCAATCTTATCCTGGGCTGCATCAAAAGAAATGTGGCCAGCAGTTCAAGGGAAGTGATCCTCCCCCTCTACTCCACTCTAGTGAGACCCACCTTGAGTACTGCCTGGAGTCCCTATTACAAGAAGGATATAGACATGCTGGAGTGTGTCCAGAGAAGGGCCACAAGGATGATCAGAGGGCTGGAGTTCCTCTACTATGAAGACAGCCTGAGAGAGTTGGGACTGTTCAGTCTGGAGAAGAGAAGGCTCCAAGAAGACCTTATTGTGGCCTTCCAGTATCTGAAGCGGATCTACAGGAAAGCTGGTGAGGGACTTTTTAGGGTGTCAGGTAGTGATAGGACCAGGGGAAATGGAGCAAAACTAGAAGTGGGTAGATTCAGACTGAATGTTAGGAAGTTCTTCACCATGAGGGTGGTGAGACACTGGAACAGGTTGCCCAGTGAGGTGGTGGAAGACTTTAAGGTCAGGCTGGATGTGGCTCTGTTCTAGTGTAAGGTGTTCCTGCCCATGGCATGTTGGTTGGAACTAGATGACCCTTGAGGTCCCTACCAGCCCTGACAGTTCTATAACTATGAATTACTGGTGGATCTGTAAGGAAAATAACTGTAAAGGAACTAACTACCTTGCTGCCAGGGCCAACGAAGCATGCAGGAAGGGAAGCAGCAGAGTAGTTGTCTTTCCTTCACATTCCTCAACCAAATAATGAGCTGCCCTGCAGGTCCTGGTCTTCCTGCCCAAGGGAGGATTCAGTTGGCCCTGTATGCATGAAACTGCCCTCAGTATTCGGTACCTGAACAAATGATTTCTTGAATAACAGCATACATATGTGATAAATCACAACACAAGACTCTCCTCAAAGCATCCACATTATCACTCTGCTGTCCTCATACATTCAGCAAAGACAATATGTGGTAAAGTGGACAATTTCAGAAACCATAATGGACAGTTCTTTAAAAAATTCACTTTCCAAAACAGTCTGTGCCTCACATCTGACGGTGTCTAGCTGATAGGCATCACTTAGTAAACAGCACCTGGTGCCAGATACTTCCAATAAATTTCAAACAAATGCAAAGCTAATAGAAAACAACAATGTTTACGCAAGTCATATAGAAAACTACTCAGAATAGAAATTTTGCTATTAAACATTTATATCTCTCTGGAACATCTATGCTTTCTTGGTTTATCAAACAGTAAGAAGCTGGAGATGGGATACACATATTTTATTTAACTACAAAAAAACCTCAAACCGCCAAGACAGCATGATTACCCTTCGAACAAAGAAAAGAAGAAAGATTATTATTTCAAACACTGTTTACTATTAGGATCAGTAAGAAGTGACAGCAACAAGATCTGGCTACACCATTTTAACCTTGACACTGCTTTCCACTGTAAAACCATCCAGAGTCTTACATTGCCTGCCCAGATAACATGGAGTGGAGAACAAAGATTCTTTCTCCTGTGATATGATTTAATATTAGTAAATGTGTGCACCAGCATGAGTAAGATCTATTTCCAATATTATGCTGTAAAATAATATAGACATTTCCGCTCCAGTAATGCTGGTGAAAATCAGTTTTCTATCTTTCATTACTGTTGATAGAGGATTTACCTATTTGCATATCAGTACTGCTAGTAAGATTTATCCCTAACCCGCTTTAAGGTCAAAACATGCTCACAGTGTCTGATAATACTGCACAGTAGCCATTATTTATTTCTATACCCAAGCTTCTCGGCTTCTGTCTTTGTATCTGAAATAAACCAGCTGAATTGAACATAAACATCCTTGGCCACAATTTGTTTTCTAAAGGAGATTAAATCTATAACTGGAATTGAGGATTTCATACCATTAAATAGCAGGTGATCAATGCCTGAGGTCCGTATGAAAGAAAGATGCAGCACTGAAAGAGCATTGGGATTTGAAGAAGGATGCACAGAATGAAAAAGAAACGAAGCTTTCCTCCACCTGCCACTTGCTCCTCGTAAATCTAATCCTGCAGGCAACATCTCCCTGCTGCTGGCTCTGCTGTGTACACCGATGGATACAATCTCTATTATCGAGTATAATGCTCAATTCAGGATACAAAATGTGTACGTACTTGCCATACATAATGCTTTTAAATGGCATCAGCATTAAGATGTCTCAATAATAAGAGTAAATTTGTAGTTAATAAGAATTCAATCACTGTTTCTGTGAATTTGATATTCATATGATTTGGGGAAAGTTAAAAAAGATTAGGTTAATATAACTGATTGTAGAATCTGTGAAACTTACACTTTTCTGATACAAACTAGCCTACCTCTGATTGAAGTTAAGTCTAGAGAGGATACGGGGTAAAGAGCAATTATAATGTCCTTCCTGAGCCATTACAGAGTAGCTGCAGTAGGGTATTGTGTTTTGGATTCACACTGCCACATTGTGAAAAAACAAACACTTACACTGTAGTAACTCCTGAACATTTGTCTGTTTGGTTTATTAAGTTAGAAGTTACTGTCTGTGATATAACCAAACAAATAGCTACTGAAGTTGGAACAGCTCTTTCAATTAGCATTCTCATCCAAACAAGAACATTTGCACTGTGAATGAGTAAGTGGCTGGTACAGGCAAGAAGAACGACTGCTGTCTGAGGGAAACTGAAGAACGACTGCAACGTTAGGATGTGATGACTCCTGCCAGCTCCCCCCACTCACACACATCCTTTTCCAAGACTGCATTGCGTATGCTCTCTCAAATCAGCCAAACATTATCAGTCAGAAGATGAGGAAGCATGACTGACATACTGCGAAAGGCTGGCTCCTTTCCCTCTCCACAGCAGAAGCAATCCACAGCATCAGCTTGCATGCTGGGAAACATGGAGCTGGAGAAGCTTTACAAGCTTACACAGCAGTGGGGCAGTGAAGAGACCCATGACTCAACCCCTGCTACTCCCTGTGTGCCTCTATCAGCCAGCCCCAGACTACAAGCCTCAGCACCTCCCTCTCTTACCAGCATGGTACTCACACTGGGACACCCCATGGTGATAAGGAGAAAGGCCACAACATTAGCAGGATGCAGGTTAGGGCATGTGCCCTGAAGAGGCCTCACAGGAAGACCAGCATCTGAGGGCTCCCCAGTGCTAAGGCTCTGTATAACCAGTTCTATCTGGCATACGGAGAACTACAGGTTATTCTTGTGCTACCCTTAATCTTATCTGAGGGGGCACTAGACAAAGTATCTTCAACAGGCATAGATGCAGAGCTGCTTGTATATGGGAATGTTAAACCTACTGTTAACACATCCACAGACACAGCCTCAATAATTACATTACTTAATTATTTATGACAGGTCAGATCTGAAGCTAGCATAACTTAGTATTTCTCTGAAGAGCTCCCAGTTTGGATGCTTTAGTTGACTTAGATCTGATTGATGAGATAGCAACATTGGAGATGTTCAAGTTTTGCAAGAAGGGTTGTGTACTCTAATGTCATGCCTCACAGCAGTCTGCAGAAATACTGGGATCACACTGTCACTTCTTATTGTCTGCACCATCTTCATGCTGGGGTAGTCTCTGGTATGATGTGAGGACAACGTCACAGATTAGAAGTGCCCGTTCCCTCTTCTGTAATTACATCAGCATGTCTCTTCCAATAAACAATAGAAACAGAAAGTGTTATTATGGCTAACGGGTTTAGATTCAACATTAAGAAAACATAAACAAGCAGAATTTAGGAAACACTGGTAAACCTGAAAGCAGAAGGTGCCAGCACATTTTTTTTAAAACTCTTCCATTTGGTTTTTTAACAGCTGTCACTGTTAAAAAAAAAAAATCAATAAGTTTTAAATTACAGTAATTTTTATAATCCTCCAGTAAACAACTCAAGCCTTTTATATATTACTGCTTTTTGTCCATGAACAGTATCTAAAATTTAATGTTTTGCCAGAGCTGGTTAGCTTTGTTTATTTAAGCCAGAAAGTTTCTCAAAAATATCACACAGCAGAAACTATTATTCCAAGAGAACTACACAATAGAGTGTGTTACCTGACATGAAAAGAAATTACACAATTATACTTCTGTACACTATATTGACTGCACTCAATGCAATGGTTTTGGTAGGGAAAGATGCAAGTGGAGATAGAGGATCACAATAATTTAGGCTGGAAGAGAGCTTTACAGGTCACCTGGTCTAGCCCCTTCTAGGAGGGTGTGAGTGTTTTGAAGTTGGACTCTAGCCTAATTGTTAAGTATAAACGAGAATAGGAACTTTATTTACCTTTTACTCAAAGATCTCCAGAAAGTAAGGGATTGGATACAGAAGATAGGTCTAACAGATAGGTCTGTATCATTCCACTGGATTGTTGATTAGGAGGTAGTTTGCTGCACAAACTATTCTTTCTCTTTTTCTCTTTGCTCTGGCTGCTGCTGGCTGGTGCTTTTGCTTGGCTTCAGTGGCCTTGGCTGAGATTCTCATTATGGCTAAGAAGTACCAAAGCTTTCTCTCGGCTTTCTCTTTTTCCCTTGTAAAGGCAGGAGGGAGAGAGCTATTTGTTTTTCTCTTGTCCAGGGGGTTGTGAATCACTACAGAGGGATCCTGAATTGTTAATATATGTAAATATACCCTGTATATGTTTATTGCCTTTTATACTTTTTATATTTAGTCCACTTTTGTAAATACACCCTTCGTTTTGCTTCCAAGTTCTGAGTTTGCTTGGTAATTTACTCTAAGTGTAAACTCCAATTTGTTGGGATCCAAATCTAACTCACTACACAGGGCTAATCTCAGGTCTGATAAGGATGTTCATGGAGTTTTTCTGCAAATTTGGGTACTTGTCCACAAACTGGTTCACCTCATTTTTAAGATAGAAAATACAATAAAATCTTTCACACGATCCTGCTAGTATTCAGTTGCTTATTAAAGACTTGTTTGAGGCATAAATGGATACAGCTACTTCACCTTAATGAATTTTGTTCTATTCAGATTATTATCCAGTATTTATTATTGTCACAGAGGTCTTTTAATTACTTAAAATTTCTTGGAAATTATTTTTTTCTATTCAGACAAGTTTGCTCTAAGTTTTAATACTGCTTTTCTCCCTTGAATTTTTGAACAAACTCAGCAGAATCTGATCCACCTAAGCAGCCTGTGAAGAAACCAAGACCTAGAAGCTTGATGGCTTATTTCTGGTTTAGGTTTAACTTCTTTGATTTACTGTGTTTTCCTTTTCCCCCTCCCCTCTTTATTGTTGATAGCAGTCAGAAGATTACCACAGATTCAGCATTTTCAAATGTTATTTTCTTAGACCAGACTCTAGCATTGCCCTGTAAGACTGAACACAGAACTATTCTAAATCTTTTCTGAGAGGAAATATACTTACTATAGAAAATGCAATTCACCATCTTTCTTTAAGTTTTGGGGCTATTATGCTATAACAAATTAAAACTCAACTGGCACAACTCAATCTCTTTGTAAATAATAACAGAAAAAGCAACTACACTTAGTTTCGAACAGACCATTTTGTTCAGCATAAAGAAAAAAAAGAAGGGGAAAAACAATGTTTTGTTTTACTTGTTTCATCAAAACTGATTAGAAAATTATATAAATGAAAGTTCATGTTAGACTGCTCAATTTCAGAGGTAGTTTTCATTAATATGATTGTAAAATTCACTATGGGAATTAATAAGGTCATTTATGAGATGTCAATTTATGTCTTTCACTGGTGATTATTAAAGAAACCTACACGACATCTGCCCACTGTTCTGCACCTTCTGCAACTTCAAATCATTGTCCACAAACTGCCTACTAAAATAAGCACACATTCATCAGATTTAACATCAACTTCCACCTCTTCAGTGAATTGCAGAGTGTCAATTAGTGACAACAGATGTGACTAAAATTTCATAAAAGCTTTCAGGAAGTGACCTTTAAATAACAAAAATATCCCGTGGTTTGAAATATCTGAGTCAGAGATTACTTTTCTGTACCTCTTTTTTCTGCCTACTTGCTGGATATGCATTAATGAACTGAATATATCTGTCATTAATTCAATTTAGACATACAAATATACAGGCAAAAGTCCTAATAATTAGCAAATAAAGCATTATGATTATCTTCCCCTGGCTTACCTACCCACACTTCTCTATTTTTGCATTAAAAATGATCCTTCTAATAATACTGGTGGTATGTTGTAATTTGGTAGAGACACTAGCAAGGTAATGCTTTCAGGATGGATACACTCTTTAAATTAATAATTTCAAATCAACAAATATAAAAAAAAATGCAAATACAAAAATCTTTCTTCTGTTATTACTATTGTTAGCAAGTTGCTTCAAGATGTGAAAATTAAAAAAAATTCCACTAAAGAGGTCAAATTACATGTGTTCTGCCTAAGTCTGGTTTTCATTTTATAGATCTGCTGCAACATTCACCAGTATTCTGCAGCTGAGATGTTTTAAAAGCTTGCACAGGGGTTGGTGCATGGCATGTTAAACAGCATTATTCTTATTAATGGTGCCACACATACAATTTCCTGGGAATTCATTCACAGATTTTTGGATCTGCAGTTCTTCACAAGTTATTACAAGCCCTCATCATCTTCAGCAATACATTCAGCATTTAAGTATTTGATTTAGAAAAAAGAATTAAGTAAAACTGTCAGCGCTTTTTTATCCATTCCATACACATCACAGAATCACAGAATGTTAGCAGTTGGAAGGGACCTCCAGAGATCAAGTTCAACTACCATGCCAAAGTAGCATCGCCTATGGTAGGCCACACAGGAAGGCACCCAGGCAGGTCTTGAAAGTCTCTAGAGAAGGAGACTCCACAACCCCTCCATGCAGCCTGTTCCAGTGCTCCATCACCCTCACCATGAAGAAATGTCAACATGTCTGACATACTTAAAAGCTCAAGTCTTCTTTCCATGTGGCAACAAAAAAATCACTTCAGAGCATATCCTTTGGTATCAATTTCCCCTGCCTATAAAGATGTATTTGTGCTCTCCATAAAAAAATGTTCCAGTGGGTTTTCAGATCAGGCACCTAATGGGCACACAGACACAGAAAGTAGATTCTGCAAGCAGTGGATCAGACTCAATCTACTCACCCCATATCCCAATACCAGTAGAGTTCAATGGGCAGAAGTAGATCTCTAGATGCAAAACCCAAGAAATGGTATGTTCACATTTTCACAGTATATATACTCAGGTCTCTCTTAATAGCACTAGAGTAACTTAATTTTGCCCATACAGCTACAGTTTGTTAACCTTATCTGCAAATATTCTTAGTATCTGGAAGACTGTAGCCTAGTGAGGAGGAAAAAAAAAAAACACTAAAAAAAAAACCTGTTTATTATTTCTTCACCTAACGTGGCAGTTCTGCCAAATTAATTGCACTCAGGGGATCTGCAGATAGGCGTGAAAGCAATTACAGAGATGTGTAGTCTATTTTTGCTTCTTTCCTCTCCTAAAAATGTACCCATTTCAGAAACCAAGTAAAGGCCTGGAACAAGTAATATTCTAGATTTTAAAACACGTTATTCTTCCCATCAGTTACACAAAAGTTGCAAGAAAACTGATATTATACAAGCATAGCAACAAATAAAATTACTACCTTTTATTGCATCATTATTGTTTTTTAAAGAATGACAATAAAAATTGGATTTCCTTATGGTTTCTCAGAGGAATGATCTTTGCATTTTATTAAAAATATTATGGTGCAGAGCAGACCTGAGGACCACATGGTTTACTGCAGAAGACTTCTCTCCACAACTCTAACACATCTTCCCCAAATGTCCATCTCATTAGTCTGTGGTAGGGGTCAACAATCCCTTTGTGGAGGGAGCTATCCTCCCAAGTGCTTAAGGATAGAGTAATTCTAAACATCACAAGTATATTGTGAAATGCGTCTCACCCCTGACTGCAAAAGCCAAATATTTCCAACTATTTCATGTATCAGCCTTCCTTCTCACACTGAAGACCCTGGGATTGCTATAGGTATTACTTCTTCTCTATGTATTTCTTAACAAACATTTTTCACTGAGAAGAGTTAATTTGATTAAAGCAACTCTATTTACTGTATAAGGTTGCTTCTACATTTTGAAAGTAAAGTTAGATGACATGAATTCTGAAATTAATTCAAACTTCAAAACCTTTCATATTTTAAAGAAAAAAAATTAAGCTTAAATGAGAAATATGAAATTTATATTCATGCAAACACACACACTAACCCTATTTTTAACATCATTAATTTTTCTTTATAGTGTTCAGAGGTATAAATTTTTCATAGACAACTTAATGAGATTAAAAATTCCTGAAACACTGGAAATTCACTTGAAGTGAGAATGCTATTTCTTACTCCATTCATATCAACAAATATTAACACTGAAATACAATTGCTTTACACGTCAATGTTAATCCTTAGGTGGCTCATGATAAACATTTAAATACTTCTCTCCTTCAGTAGCTCTGAAAGGTCATACTTGTCCTGGTTTACAACTCTATTAATTTGAAATTATATCCCTCTGTATTTAGTATCCACTGTTAGTTTGTATGGTCTACCTGTAATTTCCTCCATAACAGTTCAGTGAGAAATTAGTGCTTTGTGTAGGCATGAAAAAAAACCCAAAATGAACAGCAAACCATCCAAAACCAATAAACAGCAACACAATCTACCCCACTAATGTAACCTCACTGCTTTTCCTGTGAGAACACTTAATACAGTTAATTATTTCAAGAATTAAAGATAATTGCAAGATGCAAAAAAGTCCTGTAAATGACTTGAGTTGTCAGAGATTTAGATTTCAATTTATTCTGCATTGTACACATTGTACAGGCTTGGTTTATAAAATTTACCTTGCATAAATGTTGCTCATGCTATAATACACACATTTAATAAATTATAAAGACTTCAACTATATCTAGGCACTTCTCTCATTCTCTGCCATGAAGCAAGGCAACTTGAGATGGGAGAGACATAATCTCCTTTCCTCCTTTTTATCTTGCCTAGAACACCATTAAGGTATTCTGAGCTGTCCTGTAATGTGTCACCACATTTGGGAAAGATCAAGTAGCTGCTCTTTAAAGAGAGCTAATGAGATGCCCCTCAGGAAATATGAACTGGTCTGCCACAAAGTCCAGCAAAATGTTCACCTGTACTTGAGCACAAGTAAAATCCCAGCATAAACCCCAGAGTACAGAGAAGGAAAACAAAAGTAAAAGTCCCTTCGCAACTACGTATTGCATTAGCTTTGTTCAATATATAAATAATAAAACAGGCCCTCAAATTTACCTAATTCCATCTCTTAGTTAATATCCTCCTTGATTTCTCTTGTAAATTTAAAGACAGTTCATCTTCTGAAGATAAATAATATGAAGCAGTTCCTGCTCTACTATCAAGTCATGCCTATGGTCTCCTAGAGCAGTGGGACCTGTGGAAATGACATTGCAGTACCTTCAGCAAAACCTCCTTTACTTGACAAGTACATTATACAAGACTGTTTTATATCAGTCTACTAAATAAGTGAATCAATAGTCTAAACAAAAACAGCCACATAAAAATATTCAAGAATACTATTATTAAAAAGATTTTAAAATAACACCTTCCTCCAATACTTCTGTCTGTCTCCTCAGTGCATGAGAACTGGCAAAGCACTCACAAGAAAACAGAGGACAGCTTCGCTAACCTTGAGAAATTTCTAAGAGAAATCTGCCTGCCCACACGAGTGTCTGACATTCAAAAATAACTTCCTGAAACAGAACCAGTGTGCAAGAGTTCAGCCAACTAATGGGTTTTAACTAGACAAAATCGGTACACTTTTATGATGAAATTGACAGCTTTGGCTCCACGCTTCGTCTTTTAAATGTCACATACATGCAGCTGGAGCACATCTATAGCACCATTGATTATTTTTTTCCCCACTACAGTGAAATTACTCATTTTCTGCACTTGTAATGATACTACAAAATTAAAGCAACCGTTTGGCCACTGGAAACCACTAACTCAGTTCTCTTTAAGGCACATGCCTTGACTACACCTCTGTATATGGCTACGGCTTTATTGATAGCTGTCCACGGCTCCTTTCCTATTGAAACTTTCACTCAAAACACTCGACAAATAATAATTATATTCTTAATAAATTGAAGGGAACTTGAAGGAAAAACATAATATTGAGCAGGCTTCATGCTAGGTTTTTCCACCTGCTGCTGAGATTAATCTCAAACATCACCTAAGTTATCACCAGAGTTTGAGCTTCTAGTGCTCCTAACTTGCTTCTTCCATAGCTGGAAAGCCTTTTTAAATGCAGATGTGTTACAGAAACTTAGATTTGACCTAACAATAAAGCCTACACACTGTATGTTCTCTGGCCTTTATTTGGCAATCGTATTCTGGACTTAATGTCTTAATGACATCCACAGGACGTATTACTTGAACAGAAAATCTTCTTTTTGAGCTAAGTCTATGGCGTTGTAGCTGTCCCATTTCTTTTTTCTCTTGTTTGGATGTCACCCTACAAATGAGATAAATAAGTACCAATCAGTTGTAAAGTTACTTCTTCACCATCTAATTTGAAGACTTTTGTAACTGTCCCTGCAACTTGCAGTATGATGACATTTCAAACAGGAATTAGGGAGAACGCACAGGCTACCTCGTGTTGGGAAATAATTCCCCTTACCAAGGCATGCCAGTAGATGATGCTTCATGTTTGACAGGATTGAGAATCTCTGGGTTATAAAACAGAGATGGCATCCTCCTAAAGGTCACCACTCCCTCCTCTCTTTACAACACACAGATCTGCTACAACAGCTAGTAAGATTTTGCCTTCAGTTTAGATTTTCTGTTTTATTTCTGATTTTTATTTTAATGAACATTTTATTTAAACAAAAGGGGAAACACTGGACAAAAGGAAATGCTGGGGGGTTTTAAAAGTTAATTTTGTTTGTCTATTTAAATGGTAGACCAGAATCTCAAGGACATTTGGTAAAGCACGGTTCATATCAGTAAAACTGTTTCCTGTGTGCTTTTGTGATTCATAATAAAGTTCCACAACACAGGTGAAATAAAATTTTAATTATTCCTTCCTTGGTCTTACTAGGTGACAGGAATCTCTAAGTCATACTTGCATCAATGAGCAATAACTCCAGAATTTTTTATCAGTAAGGTTTTTTTGGGATTAGTCCTTATTCTACACAAAGTGCTTAACTGTTGAAGTATGGCACCTGTATTAAATTCAATGCTCCTGTGATCAACAGGCCAACCTCACATCTTACAAAAGAAACTAAAATTGCCAGTCCTTATTAGCACAACAACATTTGGACTCTAATCTTCTATCTTCTGTACACTTTTTTACAGTATTCTGGATGAATTAAGATTTTGTAGGCATGCCTAGTTTTACACAGGAGCAAAATACTGATAACGGGCAGAATTAATTTGCAGATATTATATTATATTAAGAATGTTTTTAATGTACACACTAAAGAATATGTGCCCTAACAATATCTGTTGAAACATCACATTCCTTAAATTTCATTTGAAAAAGAAAATGAACATACATTGTTTTTAAAAATTTTACAAATTGTGTTCCACTGAAGCAGTTTCTTTTGAAACCAGTATTATTTTAGATTTATGTTAAAAATAAAATAGACATTCATTAAAAGCAGGGAGGCCACATACCCAGACAAAAAGTTTTGTGAAAAGAACACACGAATCTTCTACAAAAAAATTCATTGCAATCAGTGGTTTATCACCACTCAAAGCAATTCCAAAGGAAACATTTTCTACCACATATGATCTCAAAAAGAGAGTTAGTTTATAATGATGCTACACTTTGCACATTTTTTACATGGTACAAACCTTCCAACCTAGAGCTAACAGTTATTTTGAAGTGAATTACAGAATATACAGAAGCCTTAAAATTATAGTGAATTTTTCAAATTATTCCACTGCCCTTGGAAAACATATCTTGTGGACATAATTATTTGCAGTTTGAATAATTTAAGTTCATGTAGCATTAAAAGAAAACTCCCATTTACTAATTTTGCTTGCATCAGTATTAATACTGAACATCACAATAATATTCTTGCATTTTTAATCCTGCAGAAATAGATCTCGCTCATATCACAACACACAACGCTCTCACAGGTAACTGGAGACAGAACAAGGGGGAATGGCCTCAAGCTGAGACTGGGTAGGTTTAGATTGGACATTAGGAAAAGTTTTTCACAAAGATAGTGGTCGGGCACTGGAATGAGCTGCCCAGGAAGGTGGTGAAGTCACCAACCCTGGATGTGTTTAAGGGTTGTTTGGATATGGTGCTTAGGAATATGGTTTAAGGTGAATCTTGTAAAGTAGGGTCATAAGCTGGGCTGGGTGATCCTGAAGGGCCTTTCCAACCTGGACGTTTCTGATTCTGTGAAATCTTCTTCATGAAGACTAGTGCTTACCATCTCTTCCAGAGCAGATGGAAGAGTCAGCTTCATTCTATCTCTGACCTGATCTCTACTTGGAAGAAAACTTTCAAGCCTGTATTTCTACTAATATAAGGAGTTCTGTCATTCTTTTAAAATTTGTCTTAAATTCTACATATTGAAAATTTGACTAACAGTAACATAGTAAACGAATTCCTGCATGATTTCAACCATTACTTTAAAAAGCAAACTGTATGCCTGACTGATTTCAATATGGTGCTTTTTACTTCCACTCAGAAACTCTTCCTTACTTGATGTTTTTTCCTGTTTACAGATAATATGTACTGAATGCATCCTTTCCTGTACATTCCCACCCCAGCACTAAGAAAAGCTGCACTGATATTTTATAGACATTTGTGGCAGGTCAGTAGGTCACTCCCAACTCCCTGCCCCACTGGACATTTGAAGGGGGTGCAAAAATGTTTTTTTCTCCACACACCCCCTCCCATTGTCTCTGGAGATTTGGAATGAAGGAAGAAGTAGGTGAGAAGCTGCTTCCTCCACCCCTGCAGGCTTGAACGGTGAAGAGCATATATATATATATATATAAAAAAATATATATGGCAATTGGACACATTGGCCAGGCAGACCTTGAAAAAGGAGCATCTCAGAGAAGGGTGATGAGAAAGTGCACGGTTCCCACTTTTGGCCCACTGCACCCTGACTTCCTGCTGGAAGGACCTGCCTCTGCCAAAAACCACTGCTGAGCAGTTCCAGACACTGCGGCAAAGGAGCCAAGGGACTCCACCACCGTGAGTAAAACAGATTTTCCCTAGGGCTCCTGGCTGCCTGTTTACAAGTAGGGCACGGCCACTTTGTGGCTAAACCTTTTCCAATTTTCTGATTCTCCTAAATTAATAAATTACCCACAAGCATCCTTGTGAAGATTTTCCCAACGGAATTAGAACCCAAATGTAACTACTTTGTATATAGTTTCTGGGTGGGGCTTTTTGGAAATAAAAATAACTACATGGTTTTGTAATTCCTGCCTCGTTAATTGCCCCAACTAAATCAACCTTACAGACATTCCATGGTTACACAACACAAGGCGGTTACTTAGATTGATCAGGAGGCAAACAAACTGCTAGCCATATATATAGAGATTTCTTTGTTCCAAAACCTTGCAAATCTTGATTACCCTGACTGCTGTAGAGGCTGGAGACGCGTGAGGATTTGTAGTCAATCCTTACTGAACATGAAGCTAACTAAAGCAGCTTAGACAAGATCTTTTATTCGATGGCAGAAAACTAATCTCAGATGCGGTACAATGTGTACAATCTCAAACTGCTACAGTGGTTTGGTCAATTCACTCTTTTTATTATCTGCACATTATAATTGCAGCCTGACTATAACTCCCATAGTCCTATGCTGCAGTGTCCCATCAATTTATAGTATCCAGGGCCAGTGCTGCCGTTTGAAAAAGGCAGGGTCAAATCTCTCACTCATCTCTTCCTCCCCAAGCAGAGCTGTGGAAATCATCCATCTAAATCCTCCTTGATCGCCTTGTGGTGATCTCGCTTCCAGAATTTTTCAAACATACGGCCAGCAATCAGGCCACGTCTAACGTCACATCTACCAGAAATGTTTGGAACAGTTCAGTTCCCCTTTTTGCCTGTAATTTCAATTTATACATATGTCATTCCCATGAGACACTATTACCCCACCGACGTGGAAAACTTTATCTGCGTACTTCAGAAAAATAATACTGCTACAAAAACTGTGAAAACTACTGCAAGATAAATGCTCCATGCTGCTTGTGATAAATACAACTCATAAAGGGGACAAAGTTCATATAAATGCACATCCTAAAAGCTTCAACAGCCAAGATTCCTTATACATCTAGTCACAGGTAAAGGTGCAAGAATGACTGTGTATTTTGGACAATTATTTCTAAACCAAGTCTGTTGAGCTATATGCTTATTGGAAGAGCTTGGCTTTCATAATGACTAGAAAACTTGAAAAGTTCCACAAAGTCAGTCAGGCACCTACTGAACCTGTTTCTTGAAAAAGAGTAATTTTTACCCATATGAAGGTAAAGCATTGTTAATCTCTGCTGCCTTACCCAAACAGAACAGAAATATATTACCTTGAAGCAAGAAAGTATTTATAATGACAGGGAAGATTCTCAGATTTCAGGTGCCTTCATTAGGAAGCAACGTTTCATGACCTGAACAGACATTTAATGATTTAAAAGCATTTCTGAGAATTTTTTGCTTTATAATCCAGACTGCATTTAAGAAAAATACTTTGTACAAAAGCAAATTTATGATTTGGCAACTTCTAGAACTGCAGCACTTGTTCTATCTGACTTCCACTAACTTTGGTGTAAGTCAGTGAGAACTGTGAGAGAATTTATAGAGAAAACGATGGTGCTGACATCCTGTGGGAACTGAAATGAGACCATCTTAGGCAGGATGCTTATGTTCTCATTATTTTATCTCAAGGAGAATAAATGCACATATGGAAGAATTATTGCTGTATTTCCTGGTAAATTAATACATGAAATACTGAAACATGGATTACATATGGAAGAAAAGCTTCTGAGAGAGGATGAACTTCAAAGCAATAAAGCAGAAATGATAATACATACTTCTTACAGTAAAAGCCAACACTTCATGCAGGATAGCTTAGACCCACTACTTATTTCCTGATTTTATTTGGACACACTACCCACTGGCTAAAGATAAAGCAAATACAAAGCCTGATTTCGGAGATAGGACTTGAAGACCTGATTAAAACAGCTGAAAATTATTTCTAGGGAGAAAAGAATTGCTGCTTTGGTTGAAATGTTTATAAAGACACATACACAAATAGTATATATAAAAGAGGATATATATCATATAAATACATATATATTTGTATTTATACATATTTTTATATATATATATATGCAGAATGTAAAATTGTCCAAAACATTGACAATTCTTATATATATGAACATATATATATATAGTTATGTATTTATAATGAAAAGTTAGCCCTACTAAGCAGTTTTATTATTTCATGTGAACTATTGGGCTTCAATTACAGCTCAGGTATTAATACAACTATAAAATACATAGCCATGAACACAGTAAAGATGATTTTAGGTAAAACCAATTTAGGTACTCTGATTTATCCTAAAAGGAACAGTATTCACCACCCCTCCAACCTGGAAACATGGCAATTTGCTTGTGATGTGTTTGTGGATCCCTTGTTAGAAATTTTTGAGTTTATGAAAATATGGGATAGAGGAAAGCTAGAGTAAAGGATCTGCAAAGCCTACCTGGAACTTGTGAATGAGATCTTTTGCATTACAATTTCCATTTCTTCTTATTGCTTATAAGCTCTGGTTTCTATTAGAGTATAAATTAATTCTGCATTTCCTATTTTAATACAGGTGGAAATTGCCAAGCTAAGCTTATCTGCTTTACAATTTTTAATATTCATATTTCAGTGCAATATGACAACTTCTATGTATTTTCAATTGCATATTTTATTTTATATCTTATCTGCATATGTGATACATCTTCATTTTATCTTTCATACTGAAGCAATATAACCTTTCAACTAACTTGTCTTCCTCGTATATGTGGATCACCAAGGAAATAGCTTTACATGGCAGTAGTGTCATAAACTCCTGGTATTTTACCAAGAGCAGATGTTCAGAGTGCAAGGATTTTCAATGTCAGACTTATTTGGGGTTTTTCTTAATGTATTTTGTCTTCCTCAAATTACAAAATGAAAATTCAAGAACTATACTGCTAAAGGTTTCAAACACTTAAGTGCTAAAGAGTTCAAGGTACTCAATATAAAATGAACCCTCTAGTTGTTCATCATTCGTTGTGATATCTCTAATCACACTATGTATGCCTTAATTGGATTCCACAAAATAACTCAAGCTTTTTGTGTTCTGAAAGCCTGAACAAATGGATTGGCATGCTGAAATCTGCACCTCAAAAAAAAAAAAAAAAAGTAAAAGATAAAGGAAGTATTTTAATTTCCTTTTGTTTAGCCCAATGAGGGGATTAAAATGAGATTTGGAAACTAGAATTACAGCAGGATCCCAGACAGTTAACTCCAAGAACACAGTCTCAAAGGAATATTTGAAACAAACAAGAAGTTATAAAATAAACATATTCCCTTTAGCTACATAGAAAGAATATATGCAACACACCCTACATCAACTCCTTTACTTCTAGTTTAAATGAGTTAAAACAAATGGGGAAAAAAATCATTTGTTTGTGGCCTGTTGAGATCTTTGAATTGAAAATTAGTATCTACACTTATCATCATAGACTGTACATGACTAGTAACTCCTCGAAATTTGCTGTGACAATAAAAGCTTGTGTGTAATCCTAGACCCAGAGATGCTAATTCTCAAATTCACAATATGTCAGCAAACCAAAAACAAAAAAAAAAACCCAAACCTTAGTCTAAGTAAACCAAAATAATCAAACTTGCAACTATACCAAAATGTTTAGACTAGCACATGAGATAGTCTCAGCGTTTTATCCAATCTATCCTCTAATAGTAACTCCATTAGGAAGTTGTGCACTTCAATTGCTGGTAGGAATCTGACGCAGGTAAGTGTAAGCTTCACTTTCAGGAACTAAGATTCAGGGGGACATATAGGAGTTTTAGGCATACTTAGGTATTTCAAGTCATGACTTCTGCATTTTATTTGACAGAGTTAATGCTGATTATCAAATGATAGCTCTTTAACTGCTGGTTGTAGGGCAGTGCAGGCTTCTTTGGAATAAAGCAATCAACACAGGAAAAAAATTATTGTGCCCTGCAACATAAAAATTACTTTTTTGCTTATTTTTCTACACAGATTGAAGGACAGCCTGAATGACTTACCTCAAATTTTCTAAATAAAATGAAGTGTTTGGATAGAGCTATGCTATAATTCCCTTTTAAAAGTCACAGTGGACACATAGCTACACTGCACTGTGACAATATATGAGTGCCGGACAAACACTAGATACATGCAGTGGTAGTAAAAATGCATAGGACTAGCCTTTAATGCTGAAGATGGGGAAAAGCACAAAGAACTCATTTCTGGTTTTGCAGTATCAGTGTAATTACTCTGCAGCATCAACAGCAGACTTCCTCAAGCCACGCACATCACTTTTCCAGTAATTCATAAAGTAATTATGTTCTCGGTTTAGAAAAATGTATGGTAGCAGTTCAATACCGTTTCTATTTTAGGAGTAAACTATGTTTGATGCACATTTGCACATTGTATAGTTCAGATAGCGTTTAAAAGCCATATTGTATGAAGGAAAAATAGCTAATTTATTCATTCCTTGTAGAATTAGATTTCCTATCGAAAACTTCTGAAAAGCACTAAACACCCCCAGCTCCCATACGCTTCAACGATGCATGAAGTGTGGAAGGACTTGAAATCATCTTTGTAATATAATATGTACAGATTAAGATCCTCGTATTTGAACTTTTTCATGCAGATAAATAAAAAGGCTCTGCATGAACTAAGGCTCATAAAAGGAAAACTTTAAAAATTAGAGTTTATTCAACAAGAAAAATAAACATTGTCTGCCTTGAGAAGAGGAATAAAACTACCTAATTCAGTAAGCAGGGCGGCCAGGATTTTGCTCAAGAAACTTACTCTGAACAAAACCATATAAACACATTCATGGACTGAAAGGTTGGGGATTTAGAAAGACACAATATAAATTCCATGGACATTTTTTTTAAAACAAAACTTTTGACTCAAGCCTTACTGGCATTTAAACTAATCTGCTATTAGTGTCAAGTTTATTTTTATGAAAATCGAATTATACTTTATTCAGTAAAAACATTTTTTTTTAAAAAACAGTTTATTCATAACACATGACCAGCCATGAATACCACTCTGATGTGGCATTTTGTTGCATTCAATGTCCTTTTTGTGTGTACATTTTAATTATTATTCTAAAGAGATATTTTGTAATCTGCTTTTTTAAACTGTTTAATAGTTGCCAGTAAGTATGTAACTCAGAGAAATGTTTGTAAATTATATCAAATCCATACTTAGGAAAAGAGAAACACACAGAATTACCACTTCTAAAAACAGTGGGAAAATGCGATTAAATGCAGCATGAACATCAAGTGGCAGACTTCATCCTAACCAGAGACTTAATATAACATAGGCATTATGTTTTGACATAATGTGAGTCAATCTCACATCCAAGAACTGAACCAAGAAGAACAAAAAATACATTAATCATTGATACATAAAGACGCTAAATCAGTAACTAGTTAAATTGAAATCACTAACTAAGTAAGCTGAAATGTAAAATATGAAGTACCAGCATTCAAATGGATTAAAATTATCTCCATACGTAGGGAAAGTCTTCAATAGAAAACTTTGGCTAAAGTATAAGTTCTAATGACCACCATATAGGTACACATCTGAAATTTAAAAATTAATAATATGTACTTATTTTTTAAAAATATTTACTGATATAATGGATGTGGGAAGATCTCAGGAAATTATTCACAACCATTTTTAGCCATTCTGCCAATGCAATCAACAATATTCAAAGTCCACTTTGTAAATTTACAAAGGGACCAGAAAGAGGCTATTCTAAGACATCGAAGACATTTATTTTATTCATATATTAGACACTAGAATTTTCCTGTAAGCACACAGGAAAAATTATAGGACTTCACACTAGTTTTAAAATGAGAAAAGCCGCTTGCCAGCAGAAAAAGATCCAACATTTCATCACTTCAGCTAGGAGACTGTTAAGCATCAAAGCCCAAATAGGGCAGGGAAGCATTTCCTCTCAGTTTTCATTATCTGTGAAGATAATGAAAACTCAAAAGAAAGTAATGGAACTTCAATTAGAGTACTGTTACTGTTTCAATTCAAAAAGCAGAGATGACTTTGTGAGAAAAAAAACCAAACCAAAACAAAAAAACACCCAACATTTTTGTTGCTTGCAGCAGGTAGGATGGTACTAAGGTGTTAAGAAGAAAAGGCTGAGAGGGTATCTTATCCACATTTATAAATATCTGAGGTGTAGGCGTCAAGATAAAGGTGAAAGTCTCTTTTTGATGGCGCCCAGTGATGGGACAAGCAACAGCAGGTACAAACATGAACACAGCAGGTTCCACCTCAACACAAGGAGACACTTCTTCATGGTGAAGGTGATGGAGCACAGGAACAGGCTGCCCAGAGAGGTTGTGGAGTCTCCTTCTGTGGAGACTTTCAAAACCAAACTGAATACATTCCTGTGATCATGCTTTTGCAGGGGGGGGGTTGGATCTCTGGAGGTCCCTTCCAAAACCTACCATTCTGTGATTCTCTAAAGGCATTCTGTGAAGACACGCATTGGTGTTAATAATCACAGTATCACAGTATAGCAAGGTTGGAAGAGACCTCAAAGATCATCAAGTCCAACCCACTACCACAGACCTCAAGACTAGACCATGGCACCAAGTGCCACGTCCAAACGTGCCTTGAACACCTCCAGGGACGGTGACTCCACCACCTCCCTGGGCAGCCCATTCCAGTGGGGAATGACTCTCTCAGTGAAGAACTTTCTCCTCACCTCCAGCCTAAACTTCCCCTGGCACAGCTTGAGACTGTGTCCTCTTGTTCTGGTGCTGGTTGCCTGAGAGAAGAAAGCAACCTCCTGCTGGCCACAACCACCCTTCAGGTAGTTGTAGACAGCAATAAGGTCTCCCCTGAGCCTCCTCTTCTCCAGGCTAAACAATCCCAGCTCCCTCAGCCTCTCCTCATAGGGCTTGTGCTCGAGGCCTCTCACCAGCCTCGTTGCCCTTCTCTGGACACGCTCAAGCACCTCAATGTCCTTCTTAAATTGAGGGGCCCAGAACTGGACACAGTACTCAAGGTGTGGCCTAACCAGTGCAGAGTACAGGGGGAGAATGACCTCCCTGCTCCTGCTGGCCACACTATTCCTGATGCAGGCCAGGATGCCATTGGCCTTCTTGGCCACCTGGGCACACTGCTGGCTCATGTTCAGGCGAGTGTCAATCAGTACCCCCAGATCCTTTTCTGTTTGGCTGCTCTCCAGCCACTCCGACCCCAGCCTGTAGCTCTGCATGGGGTTGTTGTGGCCAAAGTGCAGCACCTGGCACTTGGATTTGTTGAAAGCCATTCCGTTGGACTCTGCCCATCTGTCCAGGCGCTCGAGGTCCTGCTGCAGAGCCCTTCTGCCCTCCAACCCACCAACATCTGCCCCCAGCTTGGTGTCATCTGCAAACTTGCTGATGACTGTCTCGATGCCCTCATCCAGATCATCAATGAAGATGTTAAAGAGGATGGGGCCCAGTACTGATCCCTGGGGGACACCGCTAGTGACAGGCCTCCAGCTGGATGTGGCACCATTCACCACCACTCTCTGGGCTCGGCCCTCCAGCCAGTTCCTAACCCAGCACAGTGTTGCTAATTCATTATCAAGTTAGCATGTCCCACAGCATTTAAAGAAAATTGTTTGTTGCGGTTTTTTTAATAATAAAACTCTATCTTATAAACTCTACAGGGACCATTATTTATTTTTTAGAATTAACTATTGGATTACTTTAACATGATGTTAGAAAAAATAACTGCAGTATTCACAGCAATTGCATACATAAAATCAGACTGCTTTGTTAAGTCCATTATATTGGTTGGTTGGTTTTAGATATGAAAACATTTTCCAGCTATATGAGAAATGCAAGGCATTTCTAACTCAACTAGAGTCAGTTGCACAGTGAAGCTACACTCAACAGGAACTGGAAAGACATGTGAAGCACTCTGCTTTCTTAGAGCCCCATTTGGCACTGTATCCCACATGATTCCTATCTATAAAAATATTGCCTACAGTCTACTGAACTGGATTTCAAGAAAAATTCTGAAATTATTAATTATGATGTTCAGATTATTAAAATTTTGTCAAAACATTAAGATATTGGTATTTATGCTTCCAAGCCATGTGTTTCAGCTGTATCCTAACTATGTGACTAGATCAGACATTGTGAAGAAGGCAATGTCATTTTTCCTTCACACAGGTCAAATAGAAGAGTTTATTACTGAAATTACCAGCTCTGTTGCAACTGATCTGTTATCACCGACAGACAGGTACAGGTATACCAGTCCAGTGGAGATACAATGGTTACTGCACCTAAATTCCTGAAATTCTTGTATGAGAGAAAAAAAAAATTGAAAAACCATGAAATAGCAGCTACAGAGAGTAAATCAGGATTCCTGAATTACTCAATCTGATACTTTCACTTCCCTCTCCCTGCAAAAGTATGGTGTAAGAATAAGGTGAATAGGAGAAAAGAATTGAGTTAAATGTTTCAGTGGGAGCTTGGAAAGAAAACAGAGAGATTAGTACAATGACTTTACTTATTGAATAGTTTCAGCATAATTACAGCTATATTAAGACTGTCACAGTGAGGCATCAACAGTGCCATCAGAATGCCTACATAAAAGGTGACTCATAAGAGCCCTGAAATACAAGTGAAACATCTACTGTCATTTAAAGTGGTTTAGGAAATGAAAGCCAATTTATGCAGCCTAACAGACTAACTTACTATCACATTTTAATTATTTTTCATTCAGACAGTTTTTCTTGGCACATAGAACCAATTGAAAAAACAGAAGTTTCTATTGAAAACCATGTAGCAAGTTGGTATCAATGAAGGATGCAAGAGTAAAAAGAGAAGGGGGGCGGGGGAAAGAGGAGAGATGGCATCTAAGATATTAAATATAACTCCATTCTTGTTACTCCTTATGGATATTTCAGAGGATTTTGCCTTGCTAGTTCTCATACAGCCTGACAGTATGAAAATACTGGAACTGTATGCATTTGTGTAATAGAGCAGAAAAGCACAGGGAGACAGTCTTACAACTGAAAAAAAAAAAAACCCACAAAACATTTTTAACCAAAAATGTTTCAAAGTCTATTACAAACTTTTACTTTTTTTTTTTTTTTGGGTGAAATACAGAGAATTCATCTTCTGAGATCCCAAATAGGTGGGAATGGCTAATATAGCTAAAAAGAAATTCCATCTTGTATGCATTCATTTGCATGTTGTTTCTGTTTTGATACAGCCTAATAATAGAGTAAGAAGAGAACTGTAATCTTTCTCTGAATTGTGTTTTGATAGCACATAAAGCATTATGAGAAAATCTACAAGGACTTATGAGCTTTGAACATATACATACAGTCTTTACTGGTTCTCCAGCATCAAGTTTATGTATCAACAAAAACACCGTTTCAACAAGAGAGAAAATGTTTTCAATTCTCTCTTGTACTACTCAAAAAACTGGTGTAAATCTGCAACACTTAATCTACTGTTATACTACTTAAGCACAGATATAATATAGCCAAATATTCCATTAAACAATACAAAACTGGGACATTCCCTTTGTGCGAAATTCTTGAACAAAAAAAAAAAAAAATCTTTAGTCTCAGAGTAAAATACTCTGATTTCAATTGAAATTTCAATTTTCCAATCAGTTTTATAGCATTATCATATATTAGAGATTACTTTCTTTCAGAAAACCAAAAACGTTTGGTCTAGAGTTACTATCTTCAACAAACACATTTAATATGGTTTGTCAAGGTCATTAAAGCACTATCTCCTAGGATGATTCCTCATGACCAATGTATTTAGGAAAAAATGCAAGGGAAAATAAATGGCTAAAAATGATGATACAACTTGAATAATTGAGATGCTACCAGCCATCAAGTTGCTTATTTGAGAAGTACCAAGGTAAACTGTACTGAAATTAAGTATATGCTAGAAGAAGTAGATACATGAGATAAATCCTGATGACTAATTTGGCCACAGCAAACACTTTAAACAGAAAGTCCTTATGAGTTGTTCACATCGTATCACACTCTTAGAACTGTGGATGTAAGGCAGACAGTGCATTCTCCCACTTGCACAAGAACAATGTGTGGAACTACACCCACGTATGCAAATCAACCAGAGACTAATTATTCCTTGTTCAGGGTAGTAAGGTAGCTTCAAATAGAGGGGGCTTTAAATAGTAAACTTGTTAGATTTTCATTCCACTTACATTATTAATGATCTGGGAACGTAACCTATATAGTAGCTGCTTCAAGCAAAGCAGCCTTGAAAGCAGCATGCCAGGGTTACATTGCACCAGCCTAATCTAAAAATAAAGTCACCTGTCATGTAGCCTTACGCCAGCTATGAGTAATCTGTGTTCTTCCATCTTCTGCTTTCAACTAACATGGCAGTTTTGAATACAAGTCTTTTCCTGAGCAGAAACTAAAATAGATGTTCAGTGAGAGTAAGTCCAGTAAAACTGCTTGCATTGCATTAAAGGTTGCTGTACAATGACACTTACATATCTTTCCATGTGGCTGCTCCTACCCACTGCTACTGTAAAATGTAGTAAAGAGGGCTTTTTTAAGTTATGTAACACCATGCCCTCCAGCCCCCTTCCCCCCTAAAAGAGGCATTCACATACTCAGCACAAAACGATTCAAGCAATAAACAGCAGAGCTGTTAATCAGTTTCCAAAAGTTAGATTCTGCCACTATAAAATGGGAAACTGGAAAGAAGAAAAAGGAGAATACTCTCCAGAAGAACGTGCATGAGTATGAACAAATCAGTCTTCAGACTCATGCTCCACATCTTATACTCAAACTTTGATCTAAAAAGAAGTACATGGTGACAAAATGCAATTATATTGACTGAAGAAAAAGAAAGCGGAAACCAGAAAACTTGGCATTGTTCAGATAATAACAATAATGATAATAGATATCATAGATCAAGAATGAGCAAAGAAGCAAAATATTTTTCAAAGTATACATATAACATGGAAATTTTTCCCTTTGGTTGCAGATTAGATCGTTCTTGTCTTTTTACAAGTTCGGAGATTCTATGAAGTCTTTATTAGTCGCAAGTAGGTCTTTTTTCTCTTCGCACATAAGCAGAGGAAATATCTCTCAATACATATTGAGAGGTGGACAGCTTACTAAAGACTGTTTTTCAAAAGACAATTGGTGGTTTATACCCCTAGAACTCATCTCTGAAAACCACCTTTAGTCCAAATAATATATTTTTTTGGAATTTCAAAACTATTTGATTTTTCCCAGGGAAGAGTACGTTGATTTGCTAAATAAAGTGTTTTTCAATTGCAACTCAAGGATTTTCCTTTATCCTTAATTGCTTATAAAAATAGAAACAAACACACACACAGAGTGAAAAAATCAAATTCACCACCACAGAAGTCATTTTTGGTTAGTGAAGTCTCCACGAGTAGCATGAATTGTTTTCTTCCATCAATAGTAAGTAAAACACTCACACTACCCATTAGAAATCCGTATGTACAAATATAATTGATGAATAAACAGACAAACTTGAATACTCTCCACAGCTCCAATGTCTTCATCATAAGAAAGACACAGAGCTATTGAAATGAGTCCAGAGGAGGGCCACAAAGATGATCCAAGCTGAAACACTGCTGCTATGAGGATAGGCTGACGGAGCTGGGGTTGTTCAGCCTGGAGAAGAGAAGACTTCTGTGGGACCTCAGAGCTGCCTTCCAATACATGAAGGGATCCTACAGGAAGGCTGGAGAGGGACTTTTCATAATGGTGTCTAGAGACAGGACAAGGGGGAATGGTTTGAAGTTGAAGGAAATTAGGTTTAGACTGGATCTGAGGAAGTAGGTCTTCAGTGCTAGGGTGGTGAGACTTGGGAATGGATTGCCCAGCGAAGTTGTGGATGCCTCCTCCCTGTGGGCATTTAAGGTCAGGTTGGATGTCCTTGAGCACTTGAGTCTAGCTGAAAGGTGTCCCTGCCCATGGCAGGGAGGTTGGAGTAGATGATCTCTAAGGTGCCTTCCAACCTAAGCGATTCTATACTTGTATGATTTCATGAAACTCATTGATGTAAAAAAATCAGCAGTAATGTAAAAAATCATTGCTGTGGGATTTATTCACAACTTTACCTTAGCTCATAAAAAAGGCATCCAGAAAACTTCTTAGAATATATTTAAGAGAAACTATGAACTTTAAAATAATTTTCAAAACTGACCTATAAAACAAGCTGACCTAAGGCATGCTATCTAAAACTTGCATCAAAAAACAGCAGCAGCCTGACCTGGCACAGTTCCCACTTCAGTGACTGGCAATTCAAGCCAACACTGACTTTAACCACATTGCAATGGCTATTTCTAAGTAAGCATGAGTGACATAGCTGGCCTATGTGGAACACAGGTTTGATTTGATCCTCATAAACATTGTAAGCAAAAGAATAACAAACATCAGTTTCCTGCTAGTCTATGAAAAAGTATATTCTTTTCTTTTTGCATATATTAGAAATGAGTTTATAGAGATTGTGATGGTTTGGGAGTTCCCCGCCCCCTACACTTTGTAAAATGGCCCAGACTAGAACTCAGTCAGCTGGAAGTTGAGATGAAGCTGTATTTACAGCTTAGCACAATATACAAGCAGATACATACACTATGTACAGGAATATTTACAGCAATATACAAGGTAAAGGTAATACAGAAACACAACACCCATCCCAGAAATCAGAGACTCCAGGAGGGGCTCCCAACCACCCTTCCACCTTCTCCCCACCCCTACACCTTACCCCAAGGTCTGCCTTACGTGTAAGGAGAATTTTGAGGATCGGCCAGGGGGGATTAGAAGAAAGGTGGTTAGTGAAATTAATCGGCAGAGAGGCAAGCCAGAAGCTGCTAGACAGCCCCAGATGCCAAGCAAGACTGACATCTTTTGTTTTGAGTTCTTACTCCTAAACATCTCAGCAAGCCTACGAGTGAAGTAGACATCATCATCATTTCCTTTTCACAGCCTATAATATAATTTTCTCTATTAAAATATTCCAATTAGCTCAAACCAGCACAGAGATATAAAGGAATTACAAAAGGTGACAGAAAACAAGCCAAAGCTGCACCCATTTCCTTCTCTTGTTTCAGCTGACCACTCGTCTTTTGAAAAGCATCAGTAACCATTAGCTTTATCTGTGTGCATTCCAAAAGCATAAAAGACTTCTGTAAATCTGTAAGATGTAGGCTTCCTTTGAAGTTATACAAACAAACAACAGGGAAAGAAAAAAAAAAAAAGAGAGAGAGAGAAATACAGCTTTTAGTAATCTAAAACATCTCCCTTTTTGTTTTGAAGGCAACAAGGCAAAACAAAAAAAGGTCAAACCCTCTTACACACCCCCACCCCCATTTCAAAATCTGGAATCAAAGGTAGGGTCAGAGAAGATGGGCAGATATTCTAACTTAGGAAATCTATCATGACAAAGAGAGAATGATCAAAAGGATTATTGTCCGTCTCACCTCTGAAACGAGATATTTTCACATGGAAAGACTCCAGTCAATGATATATTACCCCAGAAGGCATATCTTTGGAAATTAGAAAGGTTTGAATGCCAGCATTTCAACCTTGCAGTATTATCAATTGTAATGAGGAAACAAAGGCCTTCTTTAATTTAATAACCATCTGACTAGCACATAAATGAAAGAGTTAACAAAATAATAAATATCAAAAGCATGCTAAAGAAATGGTTCATAAGAAGCCTAAGGACACTGACATTTCACTTCAATGACATTTTACTTCTACTATCACAAATTAAGAATTGAAGGGCATGTCCTTATCAGGTTAAGAAAAAACATATGCTGGATCTATCACACATAATCTAGCAAAATTTGGCAAGATTTGCACTCCGTTAAGAGAAAGCAAGTTGACTAAAATACTACAGTTAGAGGATAGAAGATTTTTTTTTTTAATTGTTTTAGCTCATCTTTTAACTTTTCATGTCTGCTTCTCATCTGAGTGGGTCCAAAGGAGGGTCACAAAAATGATCACATAGCTAGAACACCTCACCTATGAGGACAGGCTGATGGAGCCAAGGTTGTTCAGCCTGGAGCAGAAAAAGCTCCAGGGAAACCAAATAACAACCTTCCAGTACCTGATAGGATCGTACAAGAAGGATGGAGAAAGAGACTGTTTACGAATTCCTGGAGTGATAGGACGAAGAGCAATGGTTTGAAATTAGAGAAGAGTAGATTTAGATTGGATGTTAGGAACAAGTTCTTTACCATGAGGGTGTTGGAACAGGTTGCCCAGGAAAGTAGTTGAGGTCCCATTCTTAAGAAATATTCCAGCTCAGGCTCAACAAGGCTCTGAGCAACCTGATGTAGTGGAGAATGTCCCTGCTCACTGCAAGGGAGTTGGACTAGATGACCTTTGGAGGTCCTGTCCAACCCAAAACATTCTGATCCTATGATTATTTCTGACGAAATAAGTGACTCTCAGACAGTGAAAATCAAATTCAACTACCAACTTGACTGATATTTATATCCAGAATTAACTCAATCTTATGTTCAATAGTTACAAATTATCTGGATCACTTTTGGCACAATATACCAAAATTCCTGAGTAAGATAGATGATAGATTTTTTCCCACTACCTTCTGAAAAAAATATTTTTTCACTAAGTTTGCAAATATTTTTGTAATATATTTAGAAAACAACTGAAGTTCAAGAAAAAAAAACCTAAACTGCCAGAACAGAAAATTTGAGACCATGAATTTGTAATTCTGCAAGCCTGACTATACGCTCATAAATTGACCACAGCTGATTAAAAGGGTTTATTCATTCAGATTGCTAAATGCAGAATCATAAAAAGCTAAAGCATCCCAAAGGATGCAAAACAATCTTCTGCCTCACCTTCTAGTTATCTGTGTGCCTCACATACAGGGTTTACTTCTGAGTTGGAAATAAGACTTTCAAGAGAAAAATGGTATAAGATTGCTCTAATAAGCACTTAATGTGAACACATCTAAACTGGTCTACTAAGGTTGTCTCTTGTCAATAAAGAGACCTCAGAGCAGGTATGAAATAATTAATCTGCACCACTATATGAGATGAGATAAAATGTTTTAGACAGAGATGAGATCAAATGAATCCTATTAAAACTGCAGTCTTCACACATTCAGCGTAATTAAATTACCTCTCTTAATCCCTTTCCCTTCATCCCTTACTTCCCCCTTCTTCCCTTCCTTTACCTTCCCCAGAACCTGATGTAGTCTAACAGTGAACTTCTCAGAGTTAAATATTTACAGGCACTTATCAGAACACACCCTAGACAGACATATGCAGAAGAATATCTTTTTCCAAGTAGATCATTAAGGTACAAAAGAAAATCATAGTATTTGGTTTTCTTCTTAATGTAGAGCTCTGCTGAGTAGTATCCAAACTCCTTCTCTTGGAATCACAAAAAGAAATCACAATTCTACATTCCATTACAACATACAGATACATTTAATTATGGTGGTTTCTAAGTGCACGATTCCAAAGCAGAAGTATCACATTATTATCATGTGCCTATACCTCCATGCCTATGCTGATTAAAGAGACCTATTTGTTCTGGGTTCTTGGATGTGGAAGATCATGCTACATAATGTATTCATCCTAACAAAATTTTAGAACAGACAGTGAATAGCAAGCATTACATTGTTCAAATTTAACTGTTTTAAAGTTACAACTGATTTAAATTGATTGGATCTTGTAATATTTAGGGACTGACTGTAAGAAAATGCATTATTTTTTCTTACTACTCATCTGCACGATCACATTTTAAAAAGAAATCTGTATTTTTTTTCTGACACAGTAAATAAAAAAATTGATTCCCTGCATACCTTAGGGTTAAAACAAATAAACACTCACCTTTTACAAAGTTGCTAAAGATCGCCAAAATGTAACCTTTATGATAGGTCAGTAAATTTCAGTTCAGTAAACATAAGCACACCTTGGCCTTCAGTGAACATGTTCCATTTTAAGAGCAGTGTTCATTTCATGTACAGATACAGTATAGTACAAGCAATTACACTTTATTTTCTCACTTTAAAAACACTCAGAGATCATCTCAAATGTCTATGCTTTTATTTCCTTGATTAAAAGGCTATTTGAAATTATTGGTTGGCATTAAAAAAAAAGTTGGATAAAAACCAAAATCATATTAGAGTTGGATATCAGATGCATCAAATTATGAAGAGAAAACCATTAAATAAGAAAAAACTTCTTACATCACCTTCTTCATTAAACATAATTCTTTTCTATTCTATCCACTTAGTTAAATCAATCATAGACAGAACTGTGGCTGCCATTTTTATCACTATTTGTATCACTGAATTTATCTGGAGAAGTGTAGGGAATAATGGAACTCTCATCTAGCTTTTTCACTAACCAGTAACTGTTCACTTCAGAGGCAAGACTCACGACAAGTAGCTACAATTCCTTTAGTGTTTGCAATTAAGTGGCTCTCCTAGCCCTCAAATAACCTGGTAGGTGACTTTACTGTAGAAGCTTAAGTATTCTTGAAACAGTCTACAGCTGTATTCTGAACATAATACCATCTTGAAAGAATTTAAAAGGCATATTTTCCAACAATATATTAAGAGTACTGCACAGAGAGCAACCTGGTAAAACAGATGGGCACTCACAGTAAGGTGAAAAAGTTGATGCAGAAATTTTTTTGCACAACATCAACACAACACTTCGTAGTGTGCTGGTTTGAAGCTAATTGGAATATTTTAATAGAGAAAATTATACTATATGCTATGAAAAGGAAACAATGGTTCACCCATAGGCTTGCTGAGATGTTCAGGAAAAAGTACTCAAAACATAGATAAGACAGCGTCTCGGGTTGGCAGTCAGTCTCTGGGGTGCAGCATCTCAGTCTAGTAGCTTCTGGCTTCTCCTCTCTGCCGAGTAACCTTACTAACCACTTTTCTTCTAACCCGTCCTGGCCGATCCTCAAAAATTCACCTTGCGCATAAGGCAAACCTTGGGGTAAGGTATAGGGGTGGGGAGAAGGTGGAAGACTGGTTGGGAGCCCCTCCTGGGGTCTCTGATTTCTGGGAGGGGTGTTGTGTTTCTGTATTACCTTTACCTTGTATATTTCTGTAAATATTCTTGTATATAGTGTATATACCTGCTTGTATATTGTGCTGAGCTGTAAATATAGCTTCATTCCTGAACTTCCAGCTGGCTGAGTTCTAGTCTGGGTCATTTTACAAAGTGTGGGGGGTGGGGAACTCCCAAACCATCACACATAGTTTGTATAATTTGTTGGCAGTTCTTAAAAATTACTAGACCACTCCAGAAAACCACCCAACCTGCTACTGCTGTGGTATTTCTCCCTCATTGAGTCTTAGGAAATATTCCCAAAGCTGTGACTCCAGGATTTTAATCTAAGATTATAAAAAGAATGTAAAGTTTTTGGGTTTTTTTGCCACTTAATATATAAAGCTGGAGGTGTAGAGTTGCACTGGTATTTTGGAAAGGTGGGAAAGTGTCCATGAACAGACCACTTAGAAGTGCCTAAAATCTTCAAGCATTTTATCAGCTATGCTTGTAGACTCAGAAGTTGCACAAAATTGCTGGTTCCAATCACCTCTTGCAAAGACCAGATGATGCTGCAAAGTTGCATCATGTGTGGAATGTATGGAATAGCTCAGTAACATCCACAGACAAGGCCAGAAACAGTAATTTTATCTATTTTAGTACAAATTTGTTTTCTCAGAAGGAGGTAACCTAGCAGTTACCTTGTTTCAAGCAGCAATTGAAAGAGACATACAATACACTCACTTATGTGCAAAGACAACCAATGAGTAGTCTTGCATTCAAAACTAACATGTATGCACCACTATGAATGCAAGCACCACTAATGCATCAGTGGTTAAGGAAATATTCTGCTAAATACCTGTGCTGTTGATCTGTACCAATATGTGAAGAAAAAGGGCCAGATGAATTTCATCTGAATTTGTGATTCTTGGAAAAAGGAGGTTGAGCGCATACATGCATTTACCAATTCGTACCAGAACACAGCACCCAGCACAAGCCTAGTCTGCATTTAGGTAATCTGTTATGAATGGAAAACATTAAAAACCTTTCAAAACATATTTTTCTGAGAAACAAAAACCACTTCAACCTAAGAAAACATAAACTTGAAAGAGCTGAAATTATGGGAGTATTCATAACAAAATGCAAAATCCTTTACTTGTAATTCTGAAAAGATGAGAAGTTTTTCACTGCACCTGTTCAGAGTGTGTTGTACCTAGCATTTCCGTTAAGCAGGGCATTTAGGGTTGAAAATCTAAGACTGCATGAGAAACAGGTAATCATTTTGGTATTATCCTTAATTTTCCAAACAATCATTGCCAGAAAGAGAAATGAAAGTAATGTTGTGTTTTTTTTATTCTCATTACAAACTCTGCCTTTCTGAAGCAGTATCAGAATTTTAATGACTCATATATTCTGTGAGTGAGCATAATGAACACTACCACTCTTGACACTTTCAGTGTTCTATAATTTGATTTGTTGGCAATTCCTATTCTCTCCTGTTTACAACCTGCAGGAAAGTGGTGAAATATCTAGCCAGTCAAAATAGGAGAATATTTATAAGACTCAACTTTATGGATTCATTTGAAGTCTCCAGTAAAGTGGAGAGCTTTACCTTATTATATATCTTGAAAAAGCAATATGCACATACCGGCGCAATAGCAATTTTTCCAAGAGCAACCATATTATGAGTTTAAATAGCTTCAGGGGAGAACTTAGCCATCTGTTTAGCAAGTCTCTTAAAAGTTGAAAATCTTCCACTTAATAAAGTAGACACACAAATGTTGATGTCCCTTTCTTGGTACAGACCTAAGATGAATTCTTAAATTTGCAGTTTCTATCAGTTGTCTTAAGGAGAAATCAAGGTGATGCTCCAAAGCTGTAGACTGACTAGTTGATACAGGAAGGGTGCCCAGCAGTGAGTCATATGGCAGAGACCAGTTTGTCTCCTAATTTCCAGCACTGTTTCAGTGTGCTGTCTCTTGTCACTATGGTTCTATTGTCAGGATGACCCTGCTCTCCCCCTGATAAGGACTAACGGCTATTCCTTTCATTGTATTCGCATACAAATCATACCTGACTCCCGTTTTGTTCTCATAGCTGAAACCTGCATCTTCCATCAGTTATCTCAGCTGTGCCCAACGAGAGCCTCTGCACTGCCAGAAAATGAGTGAAACCTTTGTTAAAGATTCCCTGAATTAGAATCATTAATAAGGTCTTCTGAAACTAACATTTTTGCTCTTAATTTACTTTTTAAATAGATTACACAGAAAAGCTTCTAATTTTATAACAAATACACCCAGCATAACTCCATATGTTTATTGCCTAAGCTTTCAGCAGATAAACAGACACAGATCACACCTCTAGTTTAGGAAGTTTACAGTCAGCATGTGTGACACAATTACCATCTTAGTACTGTGGCTGTGTGCTGCATAGACAGCAGTACAAATGGAGCCCTCTAGACTCTCCACCAAGCAGAAAGCGGCAGCATGAGGCTTCCTTCAATCTGAACTGGAAAAAAAAATTAAATATAGACATTGCTTGGCAGGGTAGTTTAGTCTCTTTCTTCCAGTGATTTCTGTTGTGAATGCTGAATTGTTCCTAATTTGATATTTACTCTCCTCTGTTCATTTATAGTTGTATCTGCCTATCATACACTAGGGAATGGAAATAAACCTCTAGCAAAAAGGTTTTATTTTCCTTCATTTGTACTCAGACCTCTAAAAACAGTCACTTATGACATTTCAGATTTGCACAACTAATGTCAATATGAAAAGCCTTTTTTTTTTAATGTCCTGATTGCTCAGACTAATGACCATTTAAAAATAACTAAGCATTTTTTCTTCATATTTTAAATGCCTAGGAAACAATTAGAAGCCTCTTTTACAAAGAAGATGCCCTTAAAAATAGTTTCAAACTATTTCTTAATGTTGGTTCTGAATTACACAACACCTTAAGCCTTTTTTTTTTTTAAATTCTATTTGAAACAACAAAAAACACTTCAGCAAGGAACAAGAAGCAAGCACCAGCAGTAATGACAAAATTCCACCGATACATTTCATATACAGGAAAAATTAATGCAAGAATGGTGAACATTGAATAAATTGCTTTTTTTGCAGATATCCATGTTGTACTGATGACAGAAGTCTATCAACACAATGAAGTAACAACTTTGTAAAATTATGAAATATTAATGAATTAATGAATTAATATTATGAAATATTAATGAATTAAAGAAAACAGTTTTCAGACAAAACAAGAATAACTCATCTATGGTGAATGTAAGATTGGTGAACACATACATATATTTTTATTTGTAAAGTACTATAACCCAGTTAAATAGTTTAAACAGAAATATATCTAGAGGGCAAAAAGACAGGTGGGCCTAACCTAGACTGAGGATGTGGGGCTGAAGACTAACTTCTCTTTTTAAAAGGGCATATCTTCTTCATTATTGAAACAAAATATTTAAATGGTGTCATGAAATGATAACAGTTCGAATAATAATCTAAGCAGACTTTGATCCAAGTTTTAACAGTTGGCTGAATCCAGCCCTGTTCTGATGGTGCAGCATGCAAATTTATGAACATCACTGCAAGATAGAAGACACTGAACATACATGGATGCATTTGGCCAAACCCTACTACATATGGGGCTAAGACTGACTGCAAGGGGAGGTCAAGTTAGGAGGAAAGAACTGCCTCCTTTCAGTTTTTACACTGTTTAGAATTTAGAACAACTCCATTTGACAACACAACACAAGGAACGATTAAGAAGAAGTACCTTACTGAGGGTTTGGTTTTCATGACCATTGGGATAAGCACAGACAAATTAGTAACTACTGAAAAAATAGTATTAATTTGTTCCTTTTAATAGTTAAAATACTACTTGAAAACTCTTTTCTTGTCATATATGTGTGTGTGTGTGTGTGTGTATTTTAGGTCCAAGTCAGAATGAATCAACATTACACACCAAGTGACAGGGAAAACAGTTCTTTCCCTCTAGAGCTCAAGAACTGATATCCTAGATCTACTACAACTCAGCAAAAATGTGTGATGTGTTAAAGAAGTAATTGAAAATAAATATTATACTTATTTGAAATTGCAAAACACTTCACACTATTAATTACTTCAGCAAGCTGCGTATTTTTACACTTGTAATCACTCATAGAGAGATTACTTCTAAAGCAGACTCAAAATAAATACACATGCCAATAGCTGTTTAAAAGAAAAACAACTCACAAACCAAAAAGAACTTTTTCTCCAAACATCTTTAAGACATTGATTTGTGCCCATGCTTGCTGTGAACTCCTGTCCCTACTAGCCCTGTAATAATGATCTAGAGTGGCCATTCACAAATCATAAATGACCAATCCATAATGCCCTCTTATGGCTACCAGCTCATAAAAGGTTTTATTGCATTCTAGAATCAATGTTTCTTATAGGGTAGAATGATAGGGCAGTTTGGATTAGAAAGGACTTCCCTGGAGGTCACCTAGCCCAAGACACTGCTCAGAGCAGATTTAATTAGATCAGGTTGCTCAGGAACTTGATCACCAGGCAGCTCAGCGGAAAAAAAAAAGAAAAATAAACACTTCTCCTAAACTTCTGAGATTAGGAAGGAGTTAGAGTAATTTACCACATAAAGAGACAGGTTAAAAAATACTAAAAAAAGTTTGGGGAAAAACAGTCTTGTTTTTTAAAAATACAAGAAAAAATAACTACAAGAATGAAATTACAAGCAATATTCTTTAAATAATGGGACCTCTAGCAGGGCAACTTGATTATTGTATGATTAAAATTGGTCAATATCAAAGAGCTTATTAAAGATAGCCACCCTTTTCTCACAAATGCATAAACCAAAAATAAGTACCTCAGGGACAGACTCTCACTGAACTTGGTAAGAATGTCTTCCATTAAATATGAAGAGAATAACATCTTCAGGTCTATTTAAGATGACAGAAAAGTAGACTTTTACAAGCTTGAGTAGGCAGGTTTTTACACAATGTCCATCACATGAAATCTTTCACTCAAGGTTACAGGTAATATGGCTAAAAGCAGCTTTACAACCTTTGCAATCAGGATCTGATTGACATCAAATGTGTTCTTTTAGATAAACCACAAGTTTCCCAAGTTACTAAGATTTATGGGATAACTGACTTGGTTGTCTTTGAAAACTTGTATAGCATGGTTTGTAAAAAGTATGTATTTTAATCTAAAAAGAATGAATTACAGGACGAACTTCTGTCTCACTAGACAAGAGTCCAGAGCAGAAAATCATGAAGATTTTAGGTGATTTTAAATCTACAGATTTATAAATGGAGTTTTGTTAATCCTATTTTTTTCCCCATCAGATTTGTCCTCTCTAACAGCAACTCAGCAGATTCTCGAACTACTCATAGGAGTTTTTTATAGCATTTGATGATGAAGTGTTAACATTTAAGCATTAACCTCATTTAAAGTTTATAAAGGTTAAAACACTCAGCAATTCTGTAGCTATTTCTCTATCTGAAAGGGGGGGGGGGAATAATTTACTTTACTATGGTTATCATGATAGCAACTGACTCCAGAAACAATAAAGGGAAAAATAAAAAGAGAGAGGGAGGGAGAGAGAGAAAGCCTATATTTTCAAATAAACTGAAGAACCTAGTCAACCTAAAAAAAGGTTCCAAGTATCAGATAACTCAGAAGGAAATAATGAAATCTGGCAACACAGAACAGGATATTTCAGTCTTCTCAGAGCTTGCTGAATGTTAGTCAGGAAATGCAAACACAGGCAAACATAAAGCTGAACTTTACTAAATCTATGGGAGTGCTACTATGGAACAGTTTCTTAGTTTATCTCCTAAAATAACAAATAATTGCTGTAACATCTAAAGACCTCCATACCACATTCTTAGTGCGGGACATGGGGCTATGGAGAATATTCCTTTCTATTCTTGAACAGACTTCTCATCTCCAGGTAAACCAATACTACATTTTCAGAATATGCCTTTCAAGCATGAAACGTATTAGCATTGCCTTAGCTGTAATATTCAGCTACTATTTTCCTGTATTTCTGGCTTTCTAATAAGCTACAAAAGTTTTCACCTTTGGCTTTAAAATTTTAAAATATTTCCATTGCTTATTTGTTTTTTTCCCCAACCAAATAAAGTCACAAAAGGTCAGAAAGAATGGGATACCCATTTTACTTTTTGAGATGACTAAGCATGTACAGTAACAACCTTGGATAAAGTTGAAGTCAACTTTTTCATACTGTCCAATGGCCTAACTTTCCATTCCTTATCTTCATTAAAGTAAAACCAATACTTCAACAGAGACAATTAGAAAGAGTTTTCCTTTGTTGTCAAAGTAAATAATACAAGCTAATTTATGCATGTGTTAAAATTCACTAAAAATTCAGTTGTGATGTTTGGATAATTTAATGTTATAAGAAAAAATATTAATGTTTATATAAAGTCTACACAGAGAAGTCCTTTATACACTGGATGGGATTCTATGAAAAATGAGCTTTATATTAGCTCTGTGACAAAATAGCCCAAAAAATCCAGTTGCTGGATACCACACATTATATATTAATAGTCTTGAATGATTATTATTTAACATCCTGATGCTGGGTGGAAAATTAGGTGGTTATCCTGGGCATTGCTGGCCATGCCAGCTAAGAGGAAGCCAGTGCTGCCATCTCTAAACATAGCTGCAGGTGTGGCCAAGGAGCCAAGTCCCAACAGCTCTGCAGAGGCAAACCTGGTGGACCTTCAGAAGAAACATGAGGAACTAGAGCTGGATGAGCAGCAGAAGTGCCTGGAAGCTTTCCTCACACAGAAAGCCAAAGTGGGCAAGACGAAGGATGACTTTGAGCAGATCTCTGAACTGGGAGCTGGCAATGGCAGTGTGGTCACCAAAGCAAAGCACAAACCCTCAGGGCTCACTGCATCAGTAACAGCATTCCCTATCCTAGTTTACATATTTGTATGAGACATAGTAAAAACTACCATCAATAGACCACTACTACAGAGTAGATTAAAATCAATGCCCAAACTACCTTTGGGCAAGAGACCTGCAAGTTCATTTACACCTGTATAAATTATAAGCCAACTATATGCTCTTTCAGTGCCAACAAACTCTGCTGAATGATGTTATGATCTTCTACAATGTTAGTGATTTTAAATTATAATAACCACATCTGAAGTGCTAGTGTCTTTCTAGCTTTTCCTTTTAATATTAACTCTGGCTACCAATGTCAAGAGGGCATTATAACACAGAAAAACAAAGTACAAGAAGCTCTGCTGACAACAGCATATATTCAAAAGTCAGAACATTATTATTGTTGTTTTACATTTTATATGTTTTAAGGATATTACTTATTTGGAAAATTCTACTGAAATTTATTTGCTTTCATTAAAACATTATCCCACTTCAAAAGTTGGAGCTCAAATCATCAGGACAGATACCAAAGTCTGCAATACTGCCATATACTAACCCAGAGATGTTGTGACTCAAGTTCTGCCAGTTTTTGTAAAAGTTAAGTGTTTCTGAAGAATTTGAGTTCAGTCTCTGCTTTCAGAGTTGGGATTCTGGATAGTAATATGACTGCCGAGTCCACAGTCACATTCACCCCTCTCTCTGTGTTCAGCTAATACTCACAGCCTGGCAGAATCCCTTCACAGGTAAGACCAGAGAGGAGAAGCAGGGACAGAGCAAACAAGCATAAATTTCTAACTGGTGATATGAGGGTAAGTTTGTCAAGTTCACACTGCTCCCAAATTTATCAAGAAAATCAATGTGCATTTGTGGTTTTGTAAACCTCTGTGCTCTACATACTGATTACTCCCTGGAAGTTAACTCAAATGGATGTATTATATCATAGATCTCAGGTGGAAAGAGACCTAATGGCCCACTTGATAAGTGGCAGATGTCAGGAAGCTGTGGCTCAAAGATTGATGCAAAAGTAGACAGAAAATAGTTGAGGAAACAGCAATACTGAAGATTTTGTAGGAGTTCTGTATCTCAGCTTGTGAATCTCCAACAAAACACATACCAGCAAAGGAAGCAAACAGAAAAAGTGCAAGTCCAATGCCTATTTTTTATTGTAATTACTATGCATTTACACATATGCCATCAAACATACCTTACCAGATGAGTGCAATTCTTCAATTTCTGTCCCTAGCCTGAAATCATCACTTGAGTAGCAGTTTTTTACACATCAGTCTCCAGACAAAGACAAGATTCCAGTTAGAGGTTCATGCATCTTCCTTAGTCAGACTTCCTTGTAGGACCAAACCTTTTCCTTTTGCAAAGTTCCCCATACTTCCTGACTTCCTGTCCCAAGTAACAAACACTGTGCATGGCAATCCATCTTAAATTTTATTGAGAGCTGTTCTTCAGCTGAGACTTCAGAGATACTAATGATGTAAAAAAGAAAGTATTCTGTTTTACAGATATATACACTATTTTAAACAATCCCCATGTGAGAGCACCCTACTAACACAAAATCCAGCTCCAAGGAATGAAGTATCTCTTGCAGGGTGGGGAGGGGGGAGGAAGGCAAACTAAAAGCACGTGGACAAAGTCATCTATGCATTAAGCCAGACTCCTGAAATTTTCTGTTCTTGCTAAGGAACACCCACTACAGTTAGAATCACGTAGGGCTGAAATATGGAAAGCCTACCTCCAACTGAATAGTTGCTCTTGACATGGTAGATCTGTGCCATGAGCATCAGCAGAGATATTTGAAAAACCACGTTCAATCCAAAAGGGCACTTGAAAATGATGAGCAAAGTGATATTTCTAAATTGGGCTTAAACCAGTAATCTACTATGAACTCCAGCTGCTCATAGCTACAATGTTCCACAGCATTATACCCCACTTGATTTGTGTTAGCATCTAGAAATTGACAGATTTTGTAGCGTTTTCTGTTAATTATATGAAAATTATTAACTATTCCTTATCATTTCCCCTGAGATTGCTAGTATTCAGGTGCATTCAAGTAAGCTTAAGCATCTCAACTGTTCATTCCAACTTGGAGAGTTCAGCTTTATCACCAAGACACAAAAAGCCCTTCAAAATGTAAACAAGGTGGCAAGTAGCAATCATACATCTATCAGACTGATGCGTGCTCAACAATGTAATTAAGCCATACAATGAGGAAGTTCCAGTACACAGTTCACAATGAGAAAGTATTTCCTTTAGAATATTCTAAGTGGACTGACTGCAGTAATCTGTAATTTTCTGCTGATTTATCTGATCCCATGTGATTGGGTTGAACCTGCTGCAGTTATTCATACCATGCTGCAGACACAGAATCGCAGAATCATGCCAGCTTCAAAAATGAAAGTGCTAACTGGAGTGAAGTATTATGAGGCTTCAAGTTCAGATTTTGCAACATGGGAGGCTTCCTGTTCCAGTTGCGGGTTCTTGGTTCTTGGGCATGGTCTCTTTACTGCAGGCATGGTGGTGGAAAGAGTGGGAGTCAGGTGGCTGGTGGTTTTGGCTTTCTGTTTTTTTCCCCTGGGTATTTTACTGCATTTCTTCTGCAAACAGGCTAAGCTAAGTATCATATATTGTATTATTAATTAGATGATTAGCTAAGGTAATTGTGCACTGTGCTTATGATATCTTATGTTACATTAAACTCCTATCTCTCTATCTCAACCCTGAGTTGTGTGCGTTACTCTTCCCCGCACTTTTGTGTTGGGGGAGCAGGCGATTTAGCCCTTGTGCTAAACTGTTACACCATGTTCGGTACACATAATGCAGGTTTTAATCAGAGACACTTAAATTTCAACTATCTTCTCTAAAATGAGACACGTTTGTCTAACATTTTTTGCTCTTGCAGTACATGCATCCCCAGCAGGGACACAGCACAGAAGAATGCCCCATAGTGCCATAAGGAGGACACAGCCCTTGGTTGTAGAAGAGATTTGAAAGGAGTTCTGTTTTATAAGGGAGCTGAATGCTCTCATCATGTACTCCTCTGGTATGCTTGAAGCAAATTGAGGTATGAAAGGTACACAGACCACACTTCCAGCTGATGCACCATGCCCCCTGATTCTGTTATGGATCCATTACTCTTAGAACAATCTACAGAAAGAAACAGAAGCTTCTCCTTAGTGCAGTGCAGCAGGGTTAATATATATTCATTGTGTACCAGTGGAATACCACTTTGAGAGATAATAGAGAACTGTTGCGTGAGTCCTGTATTTCCTTTCATTGCAAAGGGCACAGATTTGATTTGGTTCATGTTATTTATCACTAAAAATCAAAATATAAAACAATCAGCAACATTAGTTGTAAGATATATGTTCCAATGATGAGAACCAGCGGAAATACATACAATGGAAAAGTGAAGAGCTAAATCCTTCCTAAATGGGCATTATTTTACATATAGGAAACATATTTTAAAAGCACCAACACAATTTAGACTAACTATATCACATATCAGCACAGCTTTTACTCTAGAAGTTATCCTGCAGATTCTTTTGGTATCATCTGTCAGGCACACTGCTTCAAGCTAAAGAAAAAATAGCCTAAAATATTGAGTAAGGTTTTCATTAAAAAATTCAATTTAACGTTAAGCATAACTAATAATCTTTAGCCATTACAGCTACAGACACACAGATAATCATGAAGTGCAACATGCTGCATAACAGACTTTTAATTGTACCTGAAAAAATATATTTCTGTTTCCCTTTGATACATTACACAGTCATAGAGTAGCAAGGAATAGAAAAAGACATATGCACCTTCAATATGTACTTAAAATATTAATTGTAAGGTACAGCATATTTGGCAACTCCTTCACTGCTAATTCCACTCGAGTGTAAAACAACATTACTGTGAATTCTGATGTGCCATAGTCTTTCCACCTCAGGCAATGATCTTATACCTCATTAGCTAACTAGGTCTGAGCGGGATCAGAACTGAAAATGTGCAAAGAGGTCAAGATTCAAACCTGGAGGATATCTGTACATAAGAAGAATTGAAGCAAGCAAATATAAAATTGATCTGAACATCTCTAATCCCCTCATTAGACACAAGGACCTGCACCTTCTTTCATACACCAGAGCAAGCATCATGCTGAGACTGTTCCCCCAGGATCTTCTAGAGATCAATTGTTCTGGTTTTTATTTTTGGTCTATTTAACATGATTTTACATGATACACGCGTACATTGATTCTGTACATCACTTGTTCACTCAAAAGCATTATCTCCTTTTCTGCAATGCTGTCTGACAACATTAAGTGCATGATACAAAGGCAAAGGCATAAATCAGCTGCACTTGTTATTCTCTCAGAATATTAAAAATGAGATGACGCTTTCTCTCCACTACTATAATCAGATTTCCACTAGTTAATTACCAGTTGTTTCCCATATCAACTTTACCATGATTTTGTCCAGAACAGCTATCAGTTTACCTCACCTATATCCTAGTCATTGCACTTAGGCTTTCTTAAATATTAGTAGTCATTCACATGACTGTTCAAACCTATGTGGGTTAACCTTAATTGCTTATAAATCCACACTAGTCATTCAGACGCCACCATATCCAGAGACGCAAGGTTCTGTTTGGTGTAAGCTACCTGAAGTTCAAAATTTTTCAACTTTCTATCAAATTATTCAATGCATTAATTACTTGTAAAAACCAATAGTGTCTCATTACCTCTGTATGACAGCTTCTCTCTTTTTTAGCATTTTTTTAAATTATGGTTTCAACTTTGCTTCCACCATTCTTTACTAAACCTAGCTATGATTAGATCTATGCCCTTTTTAGAACTTCACTACTGCCAAATAGTTTGTAAAGAAAACTACAATAACTCATAATTGTTCTTCTAGATACAATCATTTAGCTCTTCCCCGTTTCCTAACACACAGTGCTTTCAGCTTTTCCATTTTTATCTATTTATTGTTCATCCTTATTACTCCCTTGCTGATTAACTTCCCTTTTTAATCACTTATTTTCCCCTAATCCGAAGTTTTCTTTCTCACTTAACCAATTGTATTTCTTGGCATCTAATGAATCAGACTTGCAGAGTTCCCAATTATCATTGATATTCTTATGTTTCACTACTACCTCACATTCATTTACTCCTAACTGCTTTCAATTTCATAGAGATATATTTATACATTAAACTGGCAAGCATGCCATGTTTACTCTGTAACACTGACTGATGCTGTGTTGTCACATGTCAAACAAGATTACCATAATACCACAGCATCACTTCTAGTTCAGAGGTCAGTGATTTAGATTAGCAGCACAGGAGAATGAGGCTGTTGTAGGTAACCTAAATTAGTGGCAGCATTTTGCATAAAACATTAACTCTTAAAGAATTCACAGGATGTTATTACCTGTGATAACATGTCTCTTTCCTCATTATCCTGAAAGGGGTAAATGAAGAGGAATCAGTAAGTGAGGATGTGTGCTACATTTATTCTCCTCATCTTCCAGGGCAAGATACAGGGGAGAGGAAAATCCTGTGCTCCATGAGGAATAACTTAAAAGGCAGGCTAAAGAAACAAGGCTCCCCAGGAACAAACTACTGTGCTGAACTAGAAACATCGTTTCATGTTTTGAGAGCTGAGATAGAGATATAAATATTCTTTGTGGATACTCCCCAAATGCAAATGTATGCTCTAGTTCAAAAGAAGTTTGGATTCCTATCAAAAGAATCTTCTTAGCCTTAGTTTTATTTCAATATTGAAGAAAAACAAACCAATAAAACAAATGACAAAACAAACAAACATCCAACCACAATCAAACAATTAAACCAAATCAAACAAATAATAATTTTAAAAAAGCAAACAAACCACCACCCTTTCCTGTCTAGTTGGTTTGGGTTGTTTTACTTCATGTACTTGAACTTTCATAAAGGCACAAGTACTCTGTCACATTTCATTTGTCATTTGCAATAAGGAAAAATGTTGTATTACTGAACTTAGTTTCCTATAGGTTTATCTTAGGTTCTATATTCCTCAGCTATTAGATCCTGGTTTGCACACAATTATAATGTAAGTGTAAACTCTGTTGTAGGAGGCTGCATATCAGTAATGAAGACAACATAATATGTGCATGCATGTGTATGACCCATCAGCCAATTTTACAAACATTAAGTTGAAAGGGATGGCACAACACCAAAATCATTTACATGCACTTAGGGCTAAGGCGTCTAAGTGTCTAAGTCACTACTGGAAAGAAAATTGGGTATTGTTGAAAAGTGTTTCTGCATATATGATAACAACAGTGTATTTCCAAAAGTTGAGAAAATAAGGATTTAATTATGCAAGTACTTGTACATCAGTAACTTGCATGTTGAGTAAGCTCTCTGCATAATAATATATATTGATAATACATAATTATAATTGAATGCTTGTAATTATTTTCAGGATCAACTCCTTTACTAAAAATTCAAATTAAAGCCTTATAATGGTAGTAGTCATGATGGACTTACATACAGATATAATAAAATTAAGTCCTGTAATAAGTGGTATGTTTTGCATATACAATTAGATATTTTTTAAATTATCAGCATAGGGCTGACAGTTGCTGAAAGAGATTAAAATGTGACACTACTACTAACACTTACTAGACAAATAAGGAGAATAACAAAACTCCAGAAATAGTATTATTTAGGAGACATAGTGAGCATACAAATTACTGAACTGATAGGAAACCTAAAGGGATGGGATGTTTGGCTGTCTCTGGGCTAATGACCTGAAACCAATCTCTGGATAATGATCAACATCGAGGGACCAAAGCAGGAAAGAACATCAAATCTGCTGCCTGCAACCTGTGTTAACAACAGCAAGGTTGAGCTCTTCCCAGGAAAGCACAAAGAGGAGTTATATGATGCAATCATTTAGCAGCAGCAGCCATACAAGGACCTTTAGTACTTGGATTTTACAAAGCATATCGAGAGCAGAGAAACACCATCTCTGCAATGCCCAATAAGGTATTATACACTGGTCATGAAAGAGTAACTGCTTTCTGAGGTGTTCTAAAACTGCAGAGGGATAGGAGGGGTTAAGGCAGGCAGAATGCTGAAGGATTATTTGGAAAGATATGAAAACCTAAATGGTGAATAAAGTTTTTTTAGATTTTTTTAAGTGCTTCTGATTTTTTTTGGAAAGCATTTATAGTAGTGATGAGCACCTTCCCTTTATTACTTACTGACAGTGGAATAAAAAAATACATGATTATCTGGGGTGAAAGTCAAATATTACCTCCATGATAAATTTGGAGAGATGTGCAATTTTCTTTTTTCCCCAGAAAAAAATGGTCTGTATTTCTACTGCATTAGAAATAAATTATAACCTTAAATGTCACCATTTTAATGAAAAAAAAAAAGTACAATTAAATACAGAGTACAAATACAGTTTCAACTGAGTAGCACTGCTTGAATTAAGGTAGACTTATGTAGTATGGTTTACAGTTCACACATGATTGCAAATAAAAACAATCAGCAAAATTTTTAAATTTACAAATAACTGAGGAAGGTTTTTTGCAAATATCGTATCCAAAGATGCCATAATTCAGAGAACGCTCCAATCCAAATAGAGACTTGTTTGTAAGAGTAGTCTTAAAGAGTAATCCAAATACTTCTGAAAACAGCCAGTGGCTCTGTAACCAGATTTTTTAAGTGGTCTGAGATTGTGGCACAAACTCTCGTCTTCATATCTATCTCTATAAATCACTGAAAGCTGCTCAGACCACCAGAGAAATCTACAACAAAGCTTTCAAAAAGGGTTTGACACTGAGGCAAAGATTTCGCTCTTTATGTGTATCCCTAAATGCAGTTTGAAGTTTTCAGTAGCGTAGAAATTTATGGATTGTCTCAAAATGCTCTCTAAGTATTTGTTTTAAAGATTGCTGAGGATGAGTTTCACACACTACCAGTCACTAGGTTGGGTCCTATAACCTCAAGTCCTCACTTCCAAATTATCTGTGTATGGCTAGAAAAATTGTTTCCAGTTTGAATGCTCCAAGTTTCAGCCTCTACTCTTGCATGTTTTCACTTGGTGTATTACATTAAGAATCTTCTGCTACCAAAAATTTCAGCGACAATAGGGCAAGTCCCTTTCTCAGGTGCTTTAAACACAAAACATTTTAACAGTGACAAAATAGGAAACAAAATCCTGATGATATCCTACGCAGTGCAGCAGGCCAGCTGAAACCTGCTACATAGGAAGAAATGCTTGCTCATCTTCCTTGAGTTTTCCAGGTTTTTCAATTAGGTGCTATATTCAAAAGATTTAACAGAAGCTTTTGCTTTGATATGCCAAGTCACCATGAGGATCACTGAATAAAACAAGGCTTTATGGCAATGGAGGTGCGCTTACTAAAAAAATATTTCAGTGCAGTTGAGATTAACATATTCTCAACTGAAGAGTTGCAGAACTTCTGCAGAGGAAGCTATACACAGCCTGAACTTAGTGCGGTTGACTCCCAAAGGAAAAATATGTCAAAGCATTTGTGGTATCACTGACTCAGGGCCTTCTTGTTAAGAAGCTGGATGCTCTTAAGTAGCAGGGCTCTGAAACACTCACGGTACTGCTAAATATAAAGACAACTTCTGTAAAGAAGCTTCAGACATGTTTCTCTGTTGTTAAAGTCACATTTCCCACACTCTTACTTCAACTGAAACAACAATGAAGCCTACTTTGTGCTTAAAGCCAAATATTCTTGTACTACTAACAGTAGATTAATTAATTGCTTTAAAAATATAAATATCTCTAGTATTAATACATTCTTAAAAGTTGTCTACCATCATCAGAACCGCAGGTGAAAGGGCAATTGCAGAGAGATCTGCAGATGACATTAAACATTTAGTTTGCAGTTGGTAAGGTCGGCACTGCAGGAAACCCTGAGCATGTCAGAGGGGCCACAAACCCCTAGAGCATTCCATAGCCTGCATGCATCAAAAGACAGGGATGGATGAGACCATCACCCTGGTTTTCCACATCAGAAACTGAGTAATAGTTCTGCAATCTGTAAGAAACTACACAAACACCAGAAGGGAACTGTTCAGGCAAATACCACCAAAGGCAGGGAAGACTTACGTTTAGATTCAGTTTTTGCAAGGATTAATATTTGCTTTTGTGGAAAACAAAGGCTAAAGACACTAAGACCTACCATTTGAGTACAACCTGTTTGCTTAAGAAGATTATAAATTGCATTTTGTTTTAAAATTTTAAGCATACATTAGAACATAAACCAATAAATTAAACTAGGCCCACCTGGGAAAATAATTTCTGACCAACGAGATACACACTCTAACAATGACTCAGATTTTAGGAATATCTGTTTGGTAGCAGTTCATGCTGCATGTATTTCAAATAGAATCCACCATTGGTATTAGAAAACATATGAAAGTGTAAACGTTACAGTATCATAAAACTCACAAATATAATTGCAAATTGCAACTCCATTTCTACAACAATTGTCAGGTGCATCGTTGCTAACACTGTCACAGCTGCATCTTAGCAAAGGAATGGCAAGAAGGAAAAACGTTTCTTGCAACAACAACAACACTGTAGAGGTTTTTCTTTGGTCATAAAGCTCTGGATCACTAGTACTTAAAGAGAAATTCTGAAAGGGTAAAATGACTTATTTTTGTAATATAAAATAGCTTATTTTGTAGCTTCCTGTAATAGCTTGCCCATGCAGTAATTTCTTCAATTTATAAAAATTATGATCCAGATCGTTTTCTCAGAAGCTTTCTCTTAAATATCATTCACTCAACATACACATTTAATTTATTTATAAGTTTCTTAGCTTAGCTTTTTTCCCTGCCCAATGCAGAGAAAAAGCTCCATAGCTAGCTTCTGCTAAGGGAAGAAAAAAAAAAAAAAAAAAAGACATTTTCATTTGACTCTTCCTAAATGCATTGGATCTTTTCTTTTTCACTGTCATTTATCAGTCTTTAAAAATAAAACCATTCTATATCATATTTGCTCTCTCTATGACGACTTTTGAAATGTGGTTTGGGATTCCCAGCTAACAGTACAATTCAATGTAACTACCAGTTTTAAATTCAAATAACAGATTAAGAAAACCTTTTTTTTTTTTTTTTTAAGTAATATAACCACAGTTTTATTCTGCACATAGGGAGGGTAAAAATAATGAAGAAAAGTGAGTTTCTTCTCTTCAGGCTCTATTTATCTGAGTATTGATGAGCATATGTTCTGTGTGCTCAGACATGCCAGAAACATTTTCTTTCACATTATGCAGTCAAGAAGGGAACTACTGAAGAAGAATTTAAAGCTTAATCAGTGTACTAATTGAGGTTATCCCGATCATGATAGATAGGGACAGCATATTAAGCAAGTTACTATGGCAGCCAAACTCATCTGTTAAAAGCAAAATTAATGGATAAACAAACTTAAGTTCACTTTCTCATTGATTTTATCCAGCTGCACTGAACTATAAAAGATCTATCAGGGAAAGCTATCCATTAGCTGTCAACTCAGAATGCCTTAAGAAGCAATTGGTAATCCTCCAGTGATATCTCACTAAATCCTAATCTCTACAAATTGTTCTTGGAAGAAGCATTAAACTAGTCATCAGACCAGGTCTTTAATGCTTCTTAGAGTTACTCAACCTGTTACCCATTAGAGATCATACAAAATCCAGTTAAAATAAATCAACTGGATATTGTCAACTGCAGGTTTATGCCTGCTTGTGTTTTCAATGCTTATGATGCTTAAGCAGAACTGATGAACTACACAGCCCAGAATACAAACAGCTAGCAAATAAAGACAATGAGACAACAAACAAACAAAACAAAGCAGATGCAAAATGATGATCCTACCTATCTACCTCAGAAAGAACAAGAGTAAAGTCATATTAGACATTAGAAAAGCTTTCCAAAGGTAAATCCTGTGAAGCGCTAGAATAAAACTGTTTTTATGGAAGTTCAGAGAGGAGCAACAAGGTGTTACAAATCTTCAGAACACACCTAATCTTGCTCTGAAGAGCAAACTATGAGAAGACAAAGAAAGGACTAGTTAGTAGGTTCTGCTTTTGTGAGTGCATGAATTCACAAATACTGATCTCCAAAACGGAAAAGAACAAATATTTGGGGTGTGTGGGGTGTGTGTGTGCGCGGAAGAAAGGAAGCAAATGAACAAACAAAACCAAAAATTAAAGTAACAACAACAAAATCCCACAAACCACCACACACCCACCTTGTTCTAAAAAACTTGCAAATATTTTGGTTACAAAATTGCAGTGGTATAACTCAAATGAATCAGTGAGCTTAAGACATGCTGGAGGCCACACACTCCGATATGAAGTGCACACCATGCACACCATGAGAACTATAACCTTTTATCAGGGTAACTGATTGTTTCCAAATGAGGATCTTGTCTTCTGAAGATAGAAACCAACAGGAAACAAATCCTTCAGAGGAGTCAGACTGCTCTGATTGCTGCTCAAGGCAACAAATCATTCACATAACTGGAATTACACCTCTCAGGTGATCAGGCAGAAAGGTGCCAAAAAACTCCAGAAGTATCCACAGCCACATGTGAACTGTCACAAAACACGGTGGACAAGGACTTGCTAAACTGGAAGCACTGACTTCTTGAATCCATCCACTTAAGCACTATGCAGTCCCGAAGGAAATGGCATGTTTATGCAGTGTATTCACACTAAGACCATAATTTACAGAATGACAACATAACACTCGGAAGATAGATCTATACTGTCATAAGAAAAACATTGATTTGTGGGGATTGCTCTCAAATATTTTATCCACACATGTAACTGAAAATACACTCTCAACATGTAAGGATAACAATTCCTCACTTAAATGCAACGATCCTGTGAAAAATCCAGCAGAGAGAAACTCAAACATTTTTAAAGCTAAAAAAAATTCTTCAAATTTTTCCTCATGAAATAATGTAAGGAAACACTCAGGGGACAGTGGATAACCTGACAACTTTCTACCTGATGGATGTAAGCAAATACAGAATATTCTATCCCGCTGTGGACACTTAGAAGATCACAGAAAACAGTAAAGAGGGGAAAATGTGATTGCATTCTTATAGTCTATTATTTTGTTATTTCTAGCAGCAAATCTTCAGCACATTAAGCACCTGCTTCTTCGGAACAGCAAGAAAAATTTATCAGGCAATCAGTTTTGACTTGGTTCTCACAGAAAAACAGAAGCTGATTCAAACCGTGAGTGTATGCTGCCGCTCAGTTATGACAGAAAAGGGGAATGACGTGGAAGAAAACAGCCACTGCAAATAATAGGTAAAGCTTTTCAAAAGACTTGAGAAGCTGGGGAAAAAAAAACAAAAAGGAAAGAAATTAAGTGGAAGGGGGAAAGCCTGAGAATACAAAATAGAAGAATTACAAGTAACACTGTCACCTAATCCAAGAAGGTATGGAATTCTTCCTCCCCCTGAGAGAGAATGAACACATACAGGTAAGACAGCAAGTTAAATGACAATACATACTTTAAAAAAAAAAAAAATCCATCCTGAGCAAATTATGCAGGGAAAAAAATTATTAAAAGCTATTAGGTAAAGGCAATAAATAAGGCATTTAAGTGTATCAGTCACTGGAAGGCTATGAAATAATCAGATGTTCCACTAAAAGATCAGACACCAATTATGTATACTGCAGATAAAATTTATTATTTCTGTGCATCAATCTTTATGACAAAGTAAGATGTAGAAACATCTTCTACAAACTATATTTCCAATAGGAACAATTTATAGAGAAAATGAAGCATTCGTATGAAAGAGGAATCAGGAAAAGATTCTAGATTATTTTCTAAAGCTCATTGTGAATTCCAGGAGATTTGATCAAAAAATAAAAACATAATCCAATAAAAAAACCAAAAACAAATGGATAATCACAAGCAGATATCAAACTATACTTCTGACTCCCACAAACAAATGTGGGTCAAATGTGAGGTCTCCCTCTCTGGAACTATTCAAAACCCGCCTGGATGCATTCATGTGTGACCTGGAATAGGTGATCCTGCTCTGGCAGGAGGTTTGGACTGCCTGATCTTTTGAGGTCCCTTCCAGCCCCTGACATTCTGTGATTCTGTGATTCTTGCTGATCTGGAAGCAAGTATCAAATGTATGTTTTAGAGTTACCTGCATTAGTATTTTTGACTCTTATACAGCAAGTAGCAGAGAAATGGAAACTGAGGCAGGACAGTTGGCACAGCACAAAAAAACAACAATTACACAAGAGATTCTGAATTTAGAATTCTTTTCTTAATTCAGTAGAAATTTAAAATATATGGTTATCTTTCAAGATTCTATTTTTTTTTAAACTGGTATTTTAAAAGAAATAATAATAATAAAAGGAAATGAAAGAGTACTGTGAGCACCATTACGATGAACACAATCTGGGGCACAGTAGTCTGCTGATTGAGACTCACGACACCTATTCAGTAATATTCAGAGGTGATGGAGCATAGCATACTCAGGTGATGATGATGACAATGAAATGTTCATTCAGCTCAGAATGCAGAGGTAACATGGATAAAACAGCAAGTTCAATAGGCTAGAAGATCTTTCTGATGGGAAAATTGAAACTGAAATGGCCCAATTCCTATGTGGAATTCTTCTTCTAGTTCTTATTACTTCTTTCTCTCAGGTAGCACCCCTCGTACCAGAAGAATTTCTGGGAGAAATGCTACAGGATCCTGCTGGAGACTACAAAACTAATTGATTTCAGACTGTATCACCTGATTGTGGGCACACTGCATCATCCTGGGGCAATTTCCTTCTTAGCTGTTCAATAATTCACCTACTGGCAGTTTTATCATAATAAATTAAGCTTACAAGAAAGCATGCTCAATCTTCACAGTACATGCAATTCCCCTGTTTTATTCTGATCTCTTGAGCTTCTAAATCTGTCTTTCTCATTCCCTCTGAGCACAAGACCTCTGCTCCTACTTCTGTCCTGTTCTTTCCAGGTATTTCTGGAACAGCTAAACTTAAAAGCAAAAAGTTTTTAAAAAAAATTGTCACAGAACACTGAAAACAGAAGTCACAGTTTCACTGCATCAGTAAAGCATAAGTAGCATAGCATATATCAAAGACATTAAATGAGGAAAGGCAACTTCTGTTAGGTTGATTATGTACATGTCCTTCAAATAATACACTACTTGGTAATAACTGTTTCATGTCCATATTTAAAAGGTCCATCGATAAAATTTCTCCATAGTGATTACACTCTACAACTTGAGAAGCAAATATAGCAGACTATCAGATCTAATGCCTACTGCAACATTAAGTCCAAAATTACAGTTAATTTAAAAAATATGCATGTGTTTTAATTTCTTTTAATCCTTCTTTGACTATATCTTAATTTCATGTAAAAACTCGAAATATATTGTGTGATTTTTTTTTTTCTTTTTATTCAGGTGTGTTTAGAAAATCACCTTAAAAAAAAAATTCACACTTTCTGTGATGCATTTCACAGTGACTCCATACTAGTTACACAATCACCAGCTTGTCTCTCTGAGAAGTCAGTTATTTGGTAGAGTTTCACATGGTTTACACAAAGTACACAAGACTTTGGAGAAATGGGGTGTTTTCTTCTTATGAATTGTTTACTAAAGAGTTTGAAACTTGTACCTTTTTTAATGTAAATCCTTATTACACAATTATCTTGAAACCTCTGGAAGTTCAGTTTTTGTAGTACTGTCTCAACCTCAAGATGCAAAACTGCTTTCTCAAGAACATTTCTTTCACATGGAGACTTCTGAAGAGAAATTCTAGCCATCCACACATCTTACATGAAGCTAGCAAAAAAGCACTGGACACAAGTGAGACTGTTTGGGACAACAGTAGCCTATCTATATTAACCATTTGTTTCACACCAGGTAAATATTGGCTCAAAGCAGTCACTGAGGAGGTCTTCTCTAGGATTAGTGCATTTGATGTTCAGATTTAAAGTGCTGCCTCAGCTCAAAAAAAGGGGTAAATATTGCCTTGTTTCAACAAGTAGGGTAATATTTTTGAAATAAATATTGGTTAAATATTTCTTTTTTTACACTCTTTCATGATCTGACGTTTACAGGGCAGCTTTCTTTACAAATGAAAACATCCTTACCTAAGCTGCACTTCTAAATCCCCAAGAAAATTCCAAAGCAAGGCAACCACTTCTAACCAAGAAGGTCACAAAAATCATTTAGTCTCTCCCAATGCTTATCTGACTACCAAACGAACTCTTTGCCACATGGTCACAACCAAAATACATAAAAAAGAAGGGGGAATACCTCTTAGAAAAATTTCACATCTGAAAACACAAACTTTTTTATTGATTTGATGTTCATGTTATGATATGTGTGATAAACAAAGACTGACAGAACCACCAAACATCACACAGAGTATAAAAATGCTGTCAAAAGCCTTCTGCACAGACACTAGCCCATTGTTCAGTAACATAGGTATTCCACTCCAACACAACTGTGGCAGAGAGTCTGAATGTGTCACCTGCAGAGCTTCTACTGACTTTAGTAACAAATGAAGAGCAACAGGCTACTTAGAAAGATAGCTTTATTGCTACTTCAGTGGGGACATCGGTCCTCAGACTGCTACCTGTAGTCAATCCTATGCTTGCCTGGGCAAAAGACATACCACTTTAGGCAGTGTACACCACATATTTCAGTCATAAATAGGACGCTGAGCCCAAGCTGGACATTAACAGCACAGATCCATTCATTTATTACACCTCCTTTTCAATCCATTTCATTATCCTATTTGCAACCAAAATACTCCCAGCTCTTCATTCCAGACAGCAGATTATGCCACTTAATGACAATTAAACGTCCTCAATGCCTTAAACAGGCTATTACCAAAACATATTTTTGAGTATCAGTGCACATCATTCCATACAAGCTTTGAAATTCATAATGAGTGAGCCATCAATGTGAAGATCTGTGTTGGGGTCGTATGTCTAGGTGTCAACCCCATATAAATCTTCCACAGTAGCTAATGATACTAAGCCTTTCTCTAAACTAAGACAATCTGAATGTGTGAGAATTCTAAGATGATAAACAGTTTCTTACCCACCCTTAATAAGTTTCCCTGATAGAGACACTGCTTTAAAACCCCAAATCTAAGGGCAGGATAGAAAGGCAAATAGAACAACACTTAGCAAGCTTCACAGTTACCTATTTACATCTCAAAACTAGGTATATCAGCTCCAGTTACAAAAAGAATTTCAGTTCAATAAAAAAAAAAAAAAAAACCAAAATCACAAAAACTTTGTTGATTTTAAAACTCTGCTACTGGAAGGAGGTTGAAAAGTGAAAAATAAATCAATTACATCACCTCACCAAGGAGACAGAGAAACAGCATTTGCCAGTTTTTCTCCAGTTGTATTAGTTGATCTATTAGCATACCTCTCCTACAAACCTTGTCTCATTCTCCATCAGAGACCTCTTCCAATAAATACAATATTATTGTTAGTACACAATTTGTTTAAGAGATCAGCACAGCTATATTTAATAAAAGTCAACTATGTGCAAATGCAGAACAACAGACTAGGCTAAGCAAGTCACTCCTTTGTAACTGTTTATTTTAAATGTTAGCTAGAGCCCACTTATTCTCACTTATCTCACTGGGTTTGGATTTGGCTAAGGATCCCACCTACACAGAAAGCATTTTGACTCTATCTATAGAAGACTACACCATACTGCAAGTGCTTCTTCCTTTTGATGTGAGATATGGCAACAATAACACTTCAGTTCTAAAATATAACAAGACAGCAATATAAAACATAGTAGTTACTAAAATTCCCAGTGACAACTGACTACAAAGTTAAGCTAAAATGATTTAAGTGGGGTTGTTATAATGCATAAGGCATTTTTTTTGGCCTAATAGGTGTCACAAATTCAAACACCATTCAACTCACTGAAGGACAAAACTAAAGAACTATGAATAGGCTTGTTAAGATGTCTCACATGCAGCCCTGCCCTGCTGGCAGATACACACTTGTTATTCAGGGACGTATCTTAGCTGTATTTGGAGATAAACTTTTAAATTATCTTTTTTAAAAGTTTCCATTACTTCCTCTTTAATACTAAAGCCTAATAGATTTCACTGTCAGAACATTATTGGAAATGACCATATACAAAACCAATAGCACAATCAAGGATTTTGGGTACTTTCTGAAATGTAAAATACAGCATGTGAAGTGCAATACTTTATTATTCTTTGAACTTTCATCATAACACACCTCTCATTTCTCATCTGTACCTCTTCACCGTGTCTTTATTTCACAAATAAGAAAATCTGAGCTTGAGACAAGTTAACACTACTGATCTCCTAACTTCCAATAACCAATAACTTTAATCAAAGTTACTTTAATCAAAGTTTCAACAACTTTTGAGTATAAACCGATCAAGCTAAATTGTAACAATGAAGTCATTTTGTTTAGTTGTAACAACAAAGGGCAGAGTTCCAAAGTCAATACCACAGCACAGAAGTTGACTCAAGTCTCAGCACTGATTGCACACAAGGTATCTCCATCCATGCACTATGAGATAAGGTTTTTCAATACCTCATGGAAAAAGATTTCCTTCTCTGTAAGGAAACCATCTATATAAACCATCTATATAAACCATCTAACAAAGACATAAAATGATGCAAAATCTGGATACTATGTCTGGAGGTTCAGGTTTGCTGAGTTTTCCTAAACCAATTTTTTTTCCATAACTAGTATCATAGTTGCATATCAAATACTTAATCTAATATCCTCCTATTTCCTTTGTTTATGTGTTTTGATTATCTCAGCCTTTGTTTATGCAGAGATGAACTGAACTTTTAATTACCTCTTTGCCAATAAGGAGTCTGACCAAAATCTGGTGACAATCAGATGAGCTTCATTACATTTGGACTCTAAATTATTTAATAAGATATCGTTATTAGCCCACATTCAGTCCAGTGTCTGTCTGTGGTCCAACCTGCTTCTCACTGCAATTCTTACCCAGCTGCAGAGCAGCCCACACCTCCCAATGAATACTTGGTTACATATGAGATGAGTACCTCAAATTATAATTATTTCATTGCATGACATGTAATAAATTTGAAGTAGTATTTGTTAAGGAAAAAATCCAAGAGTCTATGCTGTTATATAGATTGCATTAATAAATAAGATTACAAACCTCAAAAAAATATTAAGAGAGTGTTAAGACTGTCAAGGGATGGTTGAAAAATAATCTCTAATTAAATAATACAAACGTAATGTATTTAATTAGATATAATCTTACAGTATCTTCTTAAAAGTATTTTAAAAAAAATAAGCTCCTTAATAAACCCACACTGCTTTTAAACAAAAGAAAGTCTTACATTATGCAAATAAAGCGTCTCATAAGATTTATGAATCTCTTTACCATATAGCATACCTCATCCTCATAGTAAGACCCCACCCAAAATTATCTCCCTGTAGTAACCTGTCCAATACACTTCATTTTCTACAGATCTATCACTCACTGTTCAGGGTTACTTTTAAAAATAGAGATGAATGTACCTTAATTATTATGAAACTTGAATAAATACCTGCTCATGCTTCAAAAATACACACTGCAAACAAAATGGAAATGAGGAGCTGTTACTCAGTAGCCCAGTACCTTTTTCACATTTATAGATGCACCTTACAGCAGTGAAGTTGTGGCTGGCTAGAAATCCACTACATCTGCCAACATATCAGAGGATAGCTTTTGAAATGTATGTAAACACAAGGTGTAATAAAACCTTGTAGTGTAGCTAATTATTGAAAATCAGTAGATGCAACCTCCTATAAAATAACAATTACAATATCAGACTCTTCTTTTTCTCCTCTCTTGAACATATCACACAGTGACATTTCAGCTTCATATGTTCAGATTAAATTCAGTCATGCAAGAACTAAAACCTCCAAGAACTCCCTATTGCAGGTAGATATTTCTAAAACCAATTTAAAATATTAAGTTACCATTCTTGCTTTTCATTTAGAACTAAGTAAGCCTCTGTAATGAACGTGCTCCAGATATTAAAAGGTATTAGAAACACTTCTTTCCCTCTGTGCTTTTGTAGAGAACAAGGCACAATAGTCAGTGCTGACAAAGCCAAGGCAAAGGCTGTGTCTTCCCAGATCAAGCCAAATTGTGCTTAAGAGCTCATCCCATCATTTCCACTGCCCCTCCACCACCCTTCTTCTCTAAGGCAAGAAGACATCAGTCACCAAGTGGCAAGTGTTCACTTTCCCCTCTAGAAGTATCTTGCGAACTTTGTATTTCCTGTGTTGTTTTTATAATCATTATTAGCATCAATGTCAGAAGGTAATTAGTTGAAGCAAAAGAGCAATCTCCTAACAGAGCAGCAGCTTCGGCAGGAAGAGAGCCTATGTGCACTATGAGAAGCTGCTGCAGAAGTCCATAGTCTTTGTTTACTAGCAGATTGTATAAATTCTACGTTGCTTAAAATGTGTGTTACAAACTCAGAATTCCACAAGTATTTTCATCTGTCAGATACTATGACATATAAAATGGTTTAGTTTGCAACATGTGCTCTTCTGACTACAATTTTTGACTGATGGGAATTAATTTCAATCAACTTTATTACACTGAGATGGTCTTACACTGTGAAGTGCATGATACACTCTACCGGCATAAGTTATAAAATAAAGATTGAAATCTAAAAGCAAAAGAAACCGAAAATACTTAAGGAAAAAAGTCACTACTATAAGTATACATGGATGACATTTCATCTCCTTAGGTATTAAAAAAAAAAAACCTTAAAAATTGAGATGATAGAACTTTAACGCTGTGATGCTTATGTAGCTAGGCCAGATTTCAGGCTAAAGACTAATGTGGTTTAACTACTTATAAAATAATTATAAAAGTACCTCTACCCTTCTAAATCAGGAGCACTGACACTCATCAGAATAATCCCCTCAGTTAAGTTCCTGAACCCACTACCCACTGAATCCTGGCAGTGCAAAGTCTTCACATTTGACACTTAAATGGCAGGAAAATCACTGTACCATTTCAGTGCTGCTTATCTCTAGGTTTCAAACAAAATCCCAAATCTCTTTTGTAAATTCACTGACAGATTGAGCAAAAAAAAAAAAAAAATCTCATTTTCTCCCCATACAACACCATGCTTAAAAAAAACCAAACAAAAAAACCCCCCACAACACATGAACAAAGCACACCCCTTTGACTACAACTAAAATACAAGTTTTTAGCAAGTATTACAGAATCAACTCCACGTCAGAACTACTGGGACAGCTTATTACTACTTTAATGATAAACCTCTGACCACTTGTACAGTAATTTAGTGGGACAAGAGGAAGCAAAGTTTCCTTACATCTTTTTTCCATATTCCACAGTACTACTTAGCCACTGAGAAGGTTGGCTAGCTACAGCTCTTAGCAGCTCTAAGCGAGCACACTATCAGAAATGCTATTTTATCACGCATTAAATTGGGAGATACAAGCAAAAGTTAGCATTTCACAAATGCAGCACAATCTTGCAAATTAGCATCACATTTTGATTCGAGTTTTGGTTTTGTTAAAATCCTGATTATATTTAGAAGCAGCACAGCAACTGCAGGCTAGACTGTGCTTTACACCTTCCTTACCGACCACATTAGAAACGAAACTCTCACCACTGCAGTAAAAACAGACCACCAGAGTCTTTCCAAGAGAATAACCACATCTCATCTCAAATGCTTGCTTTACAACTTCTGACATCAGTGAGAATAATCAGATCTGGAGAAGAGGCTATTTGCTATTAATACTAATTTAATGGTTTGCTGTTACACAGTGCTATAGCCCCTCTATCTGGTAACAGCCAGCAATCAAGGCTCAGTTCCTACTGAAATGGAATCTTTAACTTCTGCAGTAATGATGCTTTGAAACGAACAATGTGAAGATAATTTCATTATTTTGGTTTCAGAAAATAACTGAATCTTAAAATGTAACTTACCACTTTCAATGTTTTGAGAAAAAAAAATCTATCTTGATGGTTTAGGAAAATGTTGGTGTTGGCATATATCTAGCTGAAGAAGTAATACAGAGTAAAACTGTACCATACTAGAAGTATTTTCAGGAATAATACCCCCAACAAAATAAGAAGTCTGGCAAGAAAACCATTTAAGTGTTGTGTAAAAAAAAAAAAAAAATTCATGACCAACATGTCTGATGACACTACAAATAAGCAACTACTGTCCCCCAGAACACCTAAGATTTTATTTACTGCAGGGAAAGGATAAACAGAATAATGTTATATTTTTCATGGTAGTGCTAAATACACACACAAAGAAAAAGCACTAATGAAAAGAGCTCTAATTCAAATAACACTGGCAGCTTTTTCAAAAGCAGCACTTTAAAGCTGATGTACATTTATTTACACAAGCATGTTTTGTAAGCATTCCCACTGCCATCTGAGCCAGTAGCAGATTTAATCACACAGATGTTCACAGAAATTAACCCTGATTCTGCAGATATATGACTCTACAAAAGAGAAAAGGCATCACTTTCACACCCTAAATTGGGCCTGTATGTTTGCAAAATTGGGCCATGTAGTAATCTCATTATAAAAACTAAAGACTCTAAACTACTTAATTCAGCACAACTTCTACACAGAACATTATCAAGACACTTTCTCCTCAGTTCTTCGCTAACAAAGTTACAAAATGTCTCAGTGAAAGATCTTTTCATAAAGATTAAAATATGAATACATTTTCCTACGAAGAGCACCTATCACATTGCCAATGTATGTGCATTACTAACATGACTCTTCCCTATCTGTGTAAAATACAAGTTGGGAAGCAGGGACTGGGACACAACTGTAGGGTTCTTAGAACTGCCAAGAGATTGATTAAAATTTTATAAGGGGATAAAAGGAAAAAAAATTAATCAACAAAAAGGAGATGTCAAAGTAAAAGAGACTTTACAAGTTATTTGATTTATTTTACAGGGAATTTCTTCAGATATTTCATACCAAAGTTTCAGTTTATCTTTTTAGCCAGTTTTGGTTTTATCGGACAGGTTCCACTCTACCTGAGAGTTTCCCAAAGGTTCAATTTTTGCAGAAATACAAAACCAAAACTAACCTGAGGTAAGAACAAATCAATTTGGATTTAAAAATCAGTTGCTAAATAGGATATAAAGTATATAAACTTTGAGGCTGAATAGTTTATATTCTACAATCAGCATCCATTAGAACTATATCACAAAACAGAATAAAAACCAGGAATAATATGTTGTAAAATTGACCCGAAAATCACGGAATATGCCTATTTACACAAGGAACATAGCTTTGGAAATGCAAAATATTGCTCTTGGAGAACAGAAAAGATGGAATACTGAAAGAACTTTGTAGGCTTCACTTATTTCATCTAAGCTTTAAACATTACTAGAGTTTAGCAAGTTTCAGAAACATTTACACAGTTACGTACTGTTCCCTGCTATCACCAAATTTCCCCAGAAAGAGTTGAATCACTTAGGTATTTCTTCTGTGAAAAGGACACTGAAATTTATAAATCCAGTTAGCATTTAAATTCTCTTCATGGCTGCTTTACTCATTTTTTATTTCTTGAATGCACTTTATAAAGGGCCCCAGAAACTTGTGTGATCAAAAGTAAAAACCTATACATAAAAACCCCCCACACCTGTCCACCTATGTGCATTTACTTTCTCTGTATTATTACCTAGAAGATACTTCAATGCTCATTCTCTGTCTTGTCCTGGTCAGAAGTGCCCTCGCAGCTGCCAAGTTCATCTGTCTAGTCCTCACACAGAGCTACTTTTTTCCACTGAAGATGTACTTTACTCAATGGAATGGCTTAAGATTAGGTAAGAAAGGGAAGGAAAAGGTACTAAAGCATGTTTAACAGCTGTGTGCCTTGGAAATTTCGTTCTGATCAGTGAGTAAACTCAGCCTCACATAAGGTTGGAATGCAGACATCTCATTAAATGGCACTTCTAACCCCTCCTACATCGATACAAGTATTTTAGAGTAAGAAATCATTTCCATAACATGAAGCACCTCATCATTTTTCCTAATTGTGTTTTGTTCACTCTTCTAAAGCAAAGAAACAGTAACAGTGAGAACATAGAAGAACCTAAGACTTCCAAATTAAAAAAAAAAAAAAAAGAGAGAAATGCCTTTTAACTTGGCGTTCAGTCTTGTTAGCCACAGAGAAACCTCTGAGTTTCTTTTCTAAACTACACTGCAAGGACAAGCATCACAACCCAAGTAGCAGTCTTGCTTAGCAAAGACTAGTTATTAACAGTTTTTGAGGTCCTGATCCTCCTCAAAAATGGGTACTCCACAAATTCACAGATACCTGCTTATATTTTGTGCATGTGTGCAGTTAAGATTGGAGTATTGCAAACTTGTCCATAAAACAAGGCATCTCAAAAAAAGCAACCACCAAGCTCAGAGACATATGAAAGTCTTTGGTTTTAACTTACTCATTTATATTTGTGTCCAGGTAGTCCTATATTTTGCTAGGTATCCTTGTCCAGTTTCTTTCCAAACAAGCCGTGAAAGAAATCAGAAAGACCAAACACCAGTGTGTTTCAGGTACTTCCTGAAAGCCACATGAGCTATACAATTTAAAGATAAAGTCAAAGACAAATCCATACCAATCCACGTATTTACTGGGCTTTGCAGGAGGTTTCAAAGCAATGAGTCAGATGATAAATGTACTGCCACACCAGACAAAATACTGTAGATAGAGACAGGTCCTCTGCTTTAATTTTTAATTTCCATTTTCTGTGGGTTTGGGCAAACCACTGACATTACTTTAGCATAATACTTTGCAATGAATCAATACTTTAATTTAATAATGGTGTTCTGATGTCAACATATAATATATCATATAACGTCCTTTTATAGATGCTAAAAAAATACGCCAAATAAAATGCAAGGCTCTGCTTTTACCAGTGATCACAAGTTATATCAATGTAATGAGAATCTTTACAGCCCCCCAAAGAATTTTCTTCAAGGTAAAAAGGCAACAGAGTAATTTCAGCCACATCCCCTTCCCTTGCTGCACCAGTGTCATAAAAGCTGTCAGGTCACAGTATTCCATCAAACACTTCAATAAAAGGAATAGAGCAAATACATTTGAATAGAATCAATGTATTCTGTATCAATGTACCTGTGAGTGGGACTTATTTAGACATCCTGCTTCCTTATAAACTCCATAACTTCACCAGTTCCTAACTACAAATCACAAACTAGAATTAATCCAGGGTCATCCGACTTAACTGAAATAAATTAAGCAAGTTTTAACTGTAAAATATGAAAAATAAAATTACAGTAACCTTCATTTTAGTGGTGCAACTGCAATTCTGTATTTATTATTTTTGTCTTGTTGGTAGCCTTCCTGTTGACAAGTATTTAAGATGGGAGACACAACACTAACCATTGACTCATGTTATGTGAATAGAAAGTAAGTGGGAATGAAGATGAAGCAAATGCTTTTAGAAGTCCCAGTTGTTCACTTCAGTAGTTTTATTTTTTCCAATTCAATAGCTTTTGATGCATTACAAATTGATAAATGGCATCTTAATCTTAGTCAATGCTAAAGGGCTTGCTTTACAGTCACGTGTGCTTCCCTCAATTTCAATGACAGCTCATGATCATAACGCGACGTGTTCACAAATACATGTCAATTGCTGGCAGAACATTTTAGGGCTCTAGGAAGAGTAGGTCTGGTTTTACTACGGTTTGGCACCTCCCACAACACCCTCCAGTTGGTGAAAACCCCGCAGTTCCACCTAAGTGTCATCCTTAATGTGAAAAGATATTTGAGTCATGAAAGATAAAACAAACAGCTTTTACCAAAATGTCAGTGTTGGTAACAGTTCATCTGCCAGATGCCTGTTACTTGAACCCATGCCGTGCATAACAAACAGAGAGAGAAATGACTAGGATAAATGACTGGACCAGAAAATCTTTAGCAGGAAATCAAACTATACTCAGGCTGCAGTCTGGGCTCATAAAAAAAGGTCACAATTGGACTTCACAAGCTCTATTGATTAGAAGTTTTGGAACATCTCTTTCCTTGGTTACTACACATTAGTTGAGCCCCGCCTGCCTGACATCAGTCTTCTGCATTAGCCTTTGGTCACATGAAGACAAGAGAAACCACAGTGCTATTTCATAGCTGAATTCACACAGGAATTCTTGTAAGTACAGTGTCTCAATTTAAAGGTAATAACATTACTGAAGAATCCAGAATACCATGAAAAATGCATATTGGAAAAATCAGGGCATGACTCTAGAAATGAAACCAATGGTCTGATGAAAATAAAACCTCACTGGTGTGTTCCAGTCAGTTGGTTGAATTTTCTGATCTACAGGATGGACTACCCTTCTAAATCAGTGATTGATTTTTACGTTGAGCACTGGATAAAGAGGCTTATTCTGAAAAGCCATAGTCTGTGCGTGATCATGAGAAACACATGCAGGCACAAGACACAGTGAGATTTGATGACTAAGTGGCTTTTGCTTAGTCAGAACCTGAAGGATCTTCATCAAGAACTTTCAAAACAGCGAACAGATAGCTTGACTTTGAGTGAAACACAACCAAGAATTATTGTCATTATGCACACCCACAAAAAGAGAGATTTCACAACATCATCTCAGATGAATACACAGAGAAAAGGTTTTACCAACATTTACTTCAGGTGGGCAATCATCTTGCTTTCTGGAAAAACAACTCCTGATTTGCCTTCCATTTTCCCAAATCATATTTTGAGCCCATTTTAACATGCTAAAACAATTAAACAAACTGCAATGTGAACTAGGATAAATAAAGACAGCTGCTACTTTTCTTAAAAGCTGTGAAATGCTAAATAACCTGTGACTTCCATTCACATATGTGCCATGCCAAGCTGAGGATGACACAAGGATGTGTACTATTTTCAAAGCTGGGGCATCAGATTTGCCATGTCAGATTTGTATTTGCATGATACAACAGCATCCATGACTTTCATTTCAATAGCAGGTACAGCAATGGACACAGAAGGAACACACAGCTCAGCCTGGGAAACGAGGATGAATTCATTCTAAAAAATCCTCTTTCTTCCTAAAAGCTGAGAGTAGCTGATGCAGATACTTGCTTTGGGGTCCCACCATGCCAGCAGTTCATCACAGAAAGATTGCATTTCCTCTTCCTCACCCCTCCAGTGGAAAATGGCAGCCTGAGAGAATTTTACATGTATCCTCAGAGACGCTTATTTGTATCAGGAAAGTAGAGCTTTGGGGGGAAAAAAAAAAAAATCCACATGCCCTACAAATTCAAATCCTTTTTTATGTAATCTATTTAATCTTCCATTAATGATAATCTCTGCTATCAATGTGCCCAAACAGGGTCAATTTCTGCTGGATTTGCACTTCTTGCATTTCATCCTATAACCAAACTCTGTTTAACGAGTGGAAACACCCTGCTGTAAAAGGTACTGGCAGTCTCTCTAAAACAAATAATAGTTATGAGACTCTGCAACTACCGGGAACATTTTAAGACTGTGGGTTTTCTTCTTCCTTTGTGTGCCTTGCACAGAGAAGAGTCCTGCCAGCTGAATATTATTTATTAATCAGGATATTCTTGCCTTCTGCACGCTGTAAAGAGACAGCATTGAGAAGCGGAAATTGATATGGACTTCTCTGACATAGCCAAAAGGACAGGGGAGAAAGGAAGAGACTGTAACAGAGCATTTAGACCCTGACAGATCCCACCTGGCCAGCACAAGTAGCAATTCACGCACACACAAGTCAAATCGGTTTGATACACCACATAAGCACCTGGTTCACTTAAGGCTTGGAAAACAGAGACACAGTTTGAAAAATCAAGCTCCTTTTGCTGCTTTCTTTGTAAGAAGTGTCCTATACAGCTCATTACACCTAAGTAAAATGGGTAGGGTTCAGCTCCACACAAAATGTTCCTTCTGGAACATCTCACTTCCTTAAGTTGCATCTACAGAGCCAGCAGGCTCAGACACACCTGTAAGGGATCGTTCTCTCTCAATAACTTTAGCACACACTGGGGAAGCAAATTACTGCCTTGTTTGCTCTCCTGATTTAGTGATAGCTCTATTCGTAATCATTCCCAGCCATCCGCCACCTGCACACCCACCCACCCAGACACATCTAATTTGCTGGTCTTCTCCCAGTTTTGTCGATTCACAAGATCAGTTCACTCTGCATATACTCTCCACCCCGAGGCTCATCAGCAAATATATTTAATGGACAAAATAAAGTTCAAATTACTTCATAACAAAATCCTTTAGCAGAACAGACATAGATTAGCATGCCAAAGGGAAGCCTTGGGCCGTAGAAGCAATTCAGGTGGTAGCATTCAGTCGAATTGACATCCCTAGCAGAAGCAACTAAGAGTTAATGGAGGATACACGGCTTCTCATTTCCTCTACTGCATCCAAGAAAACGCAAAGGATGACTATAATCCCGTATAATTGAGCATTTCACTAAACAGCACCACACAGAAGTTACATTGGCACAGATTGCATTTGTCCTAGATAACCTTTACGAGAAGCTGAAACTTGATGCACTCAGAGTAAACGAATTTTCAGATTTAGCCTACAACCTTCGGTTTGCGCTTGGGAAGGTAGGAAGAGCAGTCACGGAGCATCAATCGGGAAACTAGCCCCCTCCTCTGCTTAAAATAAAAGCCAGTTACGGCAAAACGGTTTCACACAGGACCCAGGAAGGCGTTTGGCTGCGTCTGCATATTCGCAGGATGCCCTGGACTCCTTCCTGATGGGGCGCGCGGTGGCTCTTTTAGGAGCCGGGCGTTGGGACAGAGGGAGCATCCTACTGCAGCCCACACTCCTCTATTTCAAATGAGCAGACTGTGTGGAATGTTAAACTCCCTCACCAGCAGTGAGGCGCAGGCACAACCTTCCGAGGACCGTTCTCCCCACTGCCCTTTCCGAGAGCCGCGGCTACCTGGGGAGTCGTCAATTGTCCCTCTCACTCAGAACACCTCCCAGCATCTCCCAAATATCTTTCGCAGACCAGTCTGGTAGGGGGAAAAGTGGTCTGCATCTTTTCTAAAGCCCGCAGCGAAATCCGGCTACCTCAAATGGCTGCTCCAGCCTCACCATCCATCACACAAGCGGGGAACTTCCCGGGGCTGGGGGGGCCGCCAGCGGAGGGAGAAAAGAAGCGCGAACTTCGGAGCTTTCCGGAGTCCCGCAGGGCAGGAACCGCACGGGAACCTCGCGTCTCCAAGAGACGGGGCGGCAGCCTCCGACCGAGGCATCGCCCTAGACCGACTCCGGCGGCCCTCAGCAGACACCGGGCTTTGATGGGGAGAGGGGAGCAAGCGGGCGGCGCGGACGCCCCGAGGGCGCGGGGCGGATGGCTTTACTTACGGATTTTGGGGGTCGTGCTGGCCTCCGTCGTGGTGGTGGTTGACTCCTGGAAGGGAGACAAGGTCCAGGACGGCGCCGAGTCGTGGACATAGATCTTGTAGGAGGAGGTAGCGTGTGCCGCAGTGGGCCAGGCGGGCAGCGGCGGGGTGCTGGGGGTGGCGGGCGGTGGCCGGGCGCCNCGGGGCGGAGGGGAGCGTAGCGAAGCGGGCGGCGGGAGCGCCCCGCTCAGTCACGCCGCCGGCATAGCGTGCGCCGCGCCGCGCACCCTCCCGCGGCCGCGGAGTCAGCGGGACAGCCGCGCCATCCGCGGGGCGCCCGCCTCTTGCGCTGCCCGCTTCAGCCTCGTCGCTCTCCTTCTTCTCCCTCCGCTCGATGGCTTTTTTTTTTTTCTTTTTCCCTGGGTAATAAGTCGCAAGAATCAGGCTCCTCGATTTATTTCTTTTTATCCCAAAGGTGCGGCTCCGGCAGTGGGCAAGCACATTCCTTCACACAGACGCTCCTCCTCGTTTCTCTTCTTTTTTCTCTCCCTCAGGGATGGGGATATCTTTTCTTTCCGTCTTTCCTTCCTTCCTTCCCTCTGCTCCCTCCCCCGCCCGCTCGTCTCCTGCCTATGCCCGGCCGCGGCGCAGCAGCATCCCTCGGCTGCTCCGCGGGGAGGCGGCGGCGCGGCGCACCCGCCACTCCGCGGCCCCGCGGCCAACCCGCGGCCGGCGCCGGGCCAGGGAGGCCGATCTGCGGGCGGGGCCCGGCGATAGCAAGCGCAGCTCCGCACAGCTCCTCCGCGACCGCGCTAAGTCCGGCCCGGCTTCAAAACTCCGGCGAGGGCTCCCGAAAAAAAAAAAAATAAAATCCACACACGAAAAAAAATTAAGATAAAACCATGGAGGGGGGTGCGGCAATGGCCCAGGCGGCAAAAAATACAGATCCGGCAAATAAATGGGCACGCAGAAGGCAGCTCCTGCCAAGCTTGCAGCTTCTGTTCAATTGTGTATTCCGATCGCAGCGCAGGGGAGGCAGGCTAGCGCGCAGAAAGTGAGGCGCCTCCCACCAAAGCCTAATGGTGGTTTCTTAATGCGCACAAGATAAATAAATGATCCAGGCAAAGCCCTCGGGAGGGTGTATGCTACGGCAAGCGGAGCCTAGGAAGGGAAGAAAAGGGGAAAAAAATAAAAAGAAACGGGTGGAGGTGAGTGCCTGAACCCATCCTGTGATAGCAATCCAATTAGAGTATTGCACTGGGTCAAAAAAGACGTGTGGAGGGAGCGGCGAGAGGTGTGCGTGTGCATGAGGGAGGTGGCGGGGTGGAGACAACTTCAGAGACACAGCCCAGGGAAAGACCAGGGCTGAGGACACGAAGATGTTTTCCCACACTGATGCTTTCCCATAACTAACAGTATGCAGCATTTTTTTGCTATAAGAGATTTCCTAAAGGAAACAAAACCTACCTGACACCTGCAACAGTCCTTTTCCAGGGCAGGCAGCTCGTGGCACAGGTACATATTGAGGCTGCAGCTCTCAGGACGTTGCCACACAAGTTTTGATACTGAAACTGCATCAGCTTTTTGATCTACTCCAGAGCTGAACTCCGAGATCAATGTGGTCAATAGTATGTGTTTTCCCTTTGCTTACTGGATAAACATTTCAACAGCGAGGGTGTTCACTGAAGGGTTAACAGCAGTCTGCCAAAGATTGGCTTTAGCATGACTTTCAGAATTGTAGAACATGGGCTGTGAAATTATTAATGTACAGATGTTTTTTAGCCATTTTTTTTTTCTGAACAGTTGTCTCCCTGGTCTAATTTCCTGATATCGACACATAATTTCCATAGTCTTGTATTTAATTGTGTATTAATATTTCCACCTAGTAAATGTGCAGAAAAGTTGAAAACAAAGTGTGAAATACATTTCTTTTGTATATACACAGGTACAGAAAATATATTACAACCAAAATTTATCTGCTTGATTTTTTTCTTCAGAATGACTGTTAATAGCATTTGTAATCTAATAGCTAAATTACATTAACTGGCCATCTAGTTTATTGTCACTTCCAGCAATCCAGTTGGAGTTTGGCAGTTCCTCTAAAGTAGGTCTATGCAACCAGCTCTCAGGAAAACCTGTGGATGTGGTTTATCAGTAAAATGTACTGTCTTAATGCTTTCTCAGAAAAAAAGTGCCTTGGCATTGGAAAACCTGAATATATGAGTTTCTTCTCCTTCGATGAAGAGGCAAAAGGATTAGGAGAAAGCATTTAAAAACAACCACATGAACATTGCCCAGTACAGTTGTGGATGCCCATTAAAGCAAACAAATGAGCAGAACAGGAAACTGTGTGGAATGTACAGAGGCCTTTTTCACTGATTTTGTGGAATCCAGATTTTCTTACAGAAATCTCGAACCAGTTGTTTTCTGTTATGAGTGTCTGTCCTGTACAGTCCTTACCTTCCTTGCAAACTGTCAATACTTTTGTCCTGCTTTGGGCTTTGTGTTGCCTGTACAAATGTCCTTTATCTTTTACCTCTTCTGCGATCATATTGCTACTCACAAAGCTCGGTATGGATCATTCTTTGTGTTCGTTCTCAAGCAATTTGTACATGCTTCTTAGAAGAACAGGGCAAACCAAAAATACTTTAGAACCCTCACAAGAAAGCAAGCTTTTATTTTTCTCATGACCATATCCTGAATACTTTCAGTGTTTCATCTGTACTGCACTTCTTGCCCCCAGTCAGATTTTCAATCAGTCAGCTCCTAAATTTTGTAATGGCACTAATGGAAGATATCAGGACATGATACCATTAAGATGACTCAAGTGTAGCCATTTCATTGTTTAATAATGAAACACTTCCTGTATTAAGAGTAAAGATTTTCAGGCTTCTTTTCCTACAATTTCCCATTCTTATCTTTGAGGGTTGACAAACTATTCCTGAAATTGATTGTGGAATGCTTTTAACATGCATCACTTAAATGAATTACTTAAAAACAGGTATTACCCTCATAAGTTAATGAAGATCTTATCATTGACTGGATCTTGATACAGGAAGCTCAGAGCAGCTTTCTCTTAACCCCACAGTAAATACAAATGTAGATCAAATTGGTGATCTTTCAGTTAAAAAAAAAAGTGTCTTATGTGCCTAGACAGACATTTGAGTGCAGGCAATGTATGGAAACCTCTTCCTGTAACAATTTAATCATGACTTTAAATTTTATTACGTGTACAAAAACACAGTCTCCTGCTGCTAGATTATTTCTCTGTCCTCAAAAAATTAATATTCAAAACAACCAGTTTCTCAAATCAGCCCACTCTTGTTAAACTGAATCTGTTCAGTGCATTAATTCTAATTTACGTAGGTATTTGGTAAAATTCACTTGCATTTCTTCCTACTCATTCTGTATCATAGCCCAACTTTTTTTTCTGGAAATATATCTAATCATGATCACAGAACAACATATAATTTATTTTTCTTGACTTTTCTTCATAATATGCAAAGAAATCATTATTATCCCCATGAGGACATCTGTGACTAGGATGGAATAATTATGTACAGTAGAGCTAAAAGTGGTATTTTTTAAAGGACTGGTGTGACACATGTAACAGATAACACTGTTTATGTATATATTTGTCACAGAGTGGATACATTTTGGTTGTGCAGTGGGTATATCACAGCTAACAGTTCTGTTACAAGGGTGATGTTTCTGACCAGCTTCACACTTGCCACCATACAGCCATGTAGTCTTCAAACAGTGAAATGTAATAAATGAGTTATAGGAGTTAGGTTTGCTTTAACTATTATCATGGGATCAGCCCTAGAAATCTCAGGATAACTATTCTCAGAATAGCCAACCAAAGAAACATAAATACAAAATTGGAAAATGATACTTTTGGAGCCATATACAGTTAGAAGCTTTTCTTTTCTCCTTAACTTTATGAAATATCTGAAGACACTCATTGTTAATTTACATAAATATTACATGAAGCTGTCAGCAGTACAACTCCACAGTTACTTTGCTTTGTGATGCAATCAGCCACTGATAGCTTAAATAATCTCTCAAAACTGTGACTTCCTTCAGCATCCACCTCACCACCTGGCAGTTCAGCAGCTGGATGTGGCAAACAAAACAATGTCACAAACAAAGGATGCTCAAACTGGAGCTGGTTATATTAATATTAATATATATTAGGCTGGTGAGCTATTTTGCCAAACAAGGACATCTGAATATTCTTTACTTACTTCTTTCTCTTAACTTTCATCCTCAGCTCTGGAGTATATGTCCCTAATGGTTGGCTCATAGTCAGGGAAAAACTTGCCTTTTGTCCCAGGTCAGCATGTACCTCTATTCCTTCTTCCATGTGAAACATAAACAGCCTTCCATGGATCCCATTAAGTAGTGCTCAGAACTAAAGTACTCTTCCCCACTCTGATTGCTTATATAGCCATCAGGCAAGACAAACAAAGCTTTACTCAGCTAACACATTGTCAAGAGACTTGGACTACATACCTGTGTGTAATACAGAGTTCAGAGTATTCTTTGGTTTTTTAACACAGGCTGTTATGAACACTCCTGGTACCCAGGAGGAACAGCTCAAGTCGCAACGAGTGAGAAATCCACCACAGAGTTCAAAAGCACGGCAGCCATCTGAGACATTAGCAAGCTGCCAGTTAGCATTAAGTCAGTCTCCCACAGTTGTGACATGAGTGACAGTTAAATTTTGGGATAAGGAGAAGAGTCTGCTCACTCTCATTGCAATGTAAACACTGAACAACAATCCCATGGCTGAATTAATTTGATAAAATGCACCTATCTTTTCACATGGCACAAGTACGTAGAGTTAATGTAAGGAAAAAAAATCCCACACCCCTAATTTTATAAAGCATATATTTAAAAATATTTTTTATAAAGCATATAATTTTAAAATATTAGTAAACTAAATAATTTCTTGGAGGAATTTATTAGTAAATAACGGAAATCCTAAAGGTCTGACCTGGTTCATATCAAGCCAAATTCTCAATATTCTCCACGTTTAGCTGACCATAAATTCTAAGGACTTGAGTGGAAGAAATTCTGTTTAGCAAGAGTAAAATCAAAATAATTTTAAAATTTTTATTTTCATGGTATTGGAGCAACCCCTTAAGAACAGAATAATTATTTCAGATTAAGAAATGTAGTGACTAGTCTTAACAATGCCCTTGTGATATGCTGAAACCACTGCAACATAATGGAAATGCATGTATTACTCTTCAAGCCTTTGTAACTCCTGAGATTTTTATGAAGAACATAAATTTAGGATGCCAGAGGAAGAAATATTTTAAAGGAAATACGGAAAATGCCATCAAAAGGGCTTGCTTCAAAGCATGATAAAGCCAGCAGAAGTATTTCAGTATGTGGCACTCTGTCTGGGACTAAGACCTAAACCAAAATTCAAATCTTGGGGACACAATGATGACAGCAGCAAGGCAGAAAGCCTATGAAAAGATCAGTCATCAAGAGACAAGAAAGTTCAAATTGTTTACTATTATGACTCTGTGATGGAGGGGTATTAATTGATGCAAGATGGTATATTTTCAAAATTAATATTGTTTGTTAATTTTGGTATTTAGGAGTCTCACCCCCTAGACCACTAATTTTAATAATAATTAGGTTCTCTTGCAACGGTCATGGAAACATCATACAAAGGAATAACTAGATCTAGAAATAACTAGCAATAACAACATTAATTGAACTGGAAGAAAAAGTTCTTGTGGTCAATTATATCGCTTGTCCACTAGATGGACTCAGGAAGCTCCTTTCTGAGTATGGCAGAAGGCAACCACTGAATTACAAGAGGCTTTAAGTATTTACTCACAAAAATTAGCTCCTGACTCGCAGGGCTAGCTTCAGCTTCAGACAGTACCCCAAACACCTTCAGGGAATTCTGTTGATGTCAGCTGCTGAGGCTTATAATTCTTCACAGGCTTTACAGGCTGCTGGGGAAAGAAGGCAGATGATCTCTGACCTTATCCTGATTTCTCTGGACGATCTGTGTGTCCCTCCTCATCTTGGCAGGTGTAGGCAGGATGTCTTGCATTGTACAGTTTTGGCATGGATGTCACACTGGCTATGCAGGCCTATCGCGTGGAGGCAATTATGCCTATTCCTGGTAAACGCGAATCAGTCACTTCCCAGACAGACAAACCCAGAGTATCAGGGTTTGTTACTTTGTGGCAGAGCTAGCTTATAGCTTAGTGTAGCATGGCAAGATGCAATAAGACAGTAAGGCAGAATACTGCCAGGAGCAGAGAACAATGGCAGCAGGCAGCAGCACCAAGCAAGCACGAATATAACAGCAGAGCACATTGTGTTACCTGCTCATCTCTTTTTACCAATATGGCCCGAGACTAATGGGCCTTTGGGCACAGAATAGCCAATCAGAATGGCAGTTAGCCAAGCCTGACCATATTAGGTGAAGCCATAGGCTTACTTTTACCCAAATTTGGGAAAGCATAGGCCTTGCATGAGGCAGGCACAAGCCAAGTGTGTGTACTTTGTTTATTGCAGGATGTAAACAGGAGCAAAACAAGTCTGGGCAAGCCAAAGTCCTTAGACTCAGTGCCTCCAGGTTCTTTGTCCTCTTTCCTGCTGTTGCTTCTCCTCAAAACAGAAGGAGGGAGAGCAGAAAAACATGTCTAGGCAAAACAGGACATGTTTAAGCCTATTTTGGCCTGTTTAGGCCTACCATGACAGACTAACTTCATTTTTTTCATTCCTGAAAAATCTACACTTTTTTTCCATCCCAATTAGTACACTAGATCTCAGCTAAGGATCTTGGATATTTTTCCTTTTTCTTTTCAAAATTGCTTGCTGTCCCACGTAACTTCTGCCCCGTGCAGAAAACAGTGCTGTTAGGTGTTGCTTGGTGTATGATCTGGATGTGGATGTTGTCTCGTGCCATGAGACTAGCTGCATTTTGGAAACACACTTCTAGCAGACTGTCGCAAAGATTAATGAATGAAGATATACCTTCACTTCTGCTGTCCACTGGAGAACCTCTAGTCTTTGCAGAGAGGTGACAGACTATTGTTTCTGCACTAATTTCCAGAAGCTACCAAAGGGGCAAAGAGGATAAGTTATAAGGTCTTAAAATGAGTAGAGGAAAGTGAGTGTTTGTCTGGGTCCTCCTGGATAGCCTCAGGCATGGGCAAGGATGTGTGCCAGCAGCCTCCAAGTGCAGTAGCTCTGCTGCAGGGTACAACTCTGGGAACAGTTTTCCCTGGAAATTGACCCAAAGTAACAGAGACTGTCAAATTTCAGAAGAGCTTGAGGTATCCAGATACTGAATTAGTTTCACTTATTTCAGTTTCAGGGTTGAATGCTCTTTAAAATAGTAACTATGCCAGGGTAACAACACAGGGCAAAGTAGTACACCTCCAGATGGCTTCTAACTAAGCCTTAAATCATTGTCTTCTCTAAAACTACAATTATTTGAGAATACTCCTTTCCCCACCCCAGTCTTGATTAGTTTTGATGGTAAATAGTATTAATTTCTGCCAAAGTCATCGGACAAATAGTAAATCCATCATAGCTATTATAATAAATAAATCATATCAATTATTTTGTCAAGTGATTTCAGTGATTAAAGGCAAAGCAGGGCCATAGGAGCAATGGAAAACTATATTAGAGGAAGGAATAAAGTGTAAGATGAAAAAAAGTAGAATTCAAAAGTAACACTCTTGTGAAATCAAAAGTTCATAGAAGAATGAGCTTAAAACTTTCTCATCAGTCCCAGAAAGTAAATTAAATCACAAAAGACTGGCTTCTCTGCCTAGAATGACCAAATAAATGACTGGGCAAGCAAACTATTACTAGTGATTTTAACATGCAGGAAAACAGTCACAAGAGAAACTGCCACGAACAATTAATTTTGTGTACATCCTTGAGAAATGAACTTGGAATTATTATTTTCTTCATATTACTAGTGTTATTCCAGAAATTTATTTTTACCAGAATGTTTCATTATATTACAGACTAGATGCCAAGACTGAGGTAAGCCAGTTCAGCTATAGTTTTGCTTTTAAGTCTTGGATAATTTTTTTTATAACTATTTCCTTATGCTCAGAACAACGTTTCTTAACTACTTTGTTGTTATGAGTTCCTTAGTTTAATTTTGGAAAAGCTCTGTAACAGTGCTATTCATAGATCTATTTATCAGTGTTTTATCTGGGCTGTTGTTAGGGGGAGTTGGTCATATTCAGCTTGTGTAAGTTGAACCTGAAATGGTGCTTCTTGTATTTGAAGTGCCAAAATCAGCCACTGACATTCAAATCAATTTCAAAATTCCTGGTTTTAACCTCATATTGTTAAAGATAGCAATACTGAATAATGCTGACCCATACTTTTCCTGTTGTAATAGGCCAGTTTGCCCATAGTTGACAGGAGCTGGTCCCAAGTGTTCCAGGACTGTATCTATCCCATGGAGGCATCAGTCAGTTAAGCAGCATTTATTCCCGGTATGACCTAATTGATATCAAATGTAAAGCCTGTGAGAATTATATAAAAATAATGAATGCTATTAAAATTATTTTGGATGTCAGACTTCTGTTACTTAGGAGGTTCAGTAGCTTAGTAGGTACCTCTTTAAAGGCTGTCCTGAATTATTGGAATAGCAACAGGTAGAACAAGCCAAAAGGATCAGTCTCCCTATCCTTCTACATAATACAAAAGGAATTTGTTCTAATAAACTTCATTAAAATAGTTTTGTGGCATCCTTCTTAGAGTTCTATTTGAATGACCCTTTGAAGTAGAAAAAGCCCACAGAATCTCATGGTTGTAGCTTAATCAGGAAGAAAAGCTGGATCTTTCATCTCTAAACCTTTGAAATCATTCAGATTTTCCAGGCACTTCACCTCTTGGTGGATTTCAACTATATAAAAAAACCAGCACCTGTATAACTATGAGGACCCTCTATATGCCTAGTCTAAACCAGCACACAGTTATGAAAAATAAAGCACATGAAAATCCCATTTTTTTATCACTGTTGCATATTTACGTATATATGTATTATATATGACTTATGTGTACATATATAAGCCTATGGGAACTGGTAAGGTTCATCACAGATCACTGAAGAAATTGGCTGATGTAGTTGTCAAGCGGCACTCCATAACGTTTGAAGTCCTGGCAGTCAGGTGTAAGTCCCTGGTGACTGCAAGAAGGGAAACATCACACCCATTTTTAAAAAGGGTAGAAAGGAGGACCCTGAGAACTACTGACCTCTCAGCCTCACTTTTGTGCTTGGAATGTCATGGAACAGATCCTCCTAGGGCTTTGAAAGAGCTAGAAACCCCAAATCTCCTTACAGTATCACAGTATCACCAAGGTTGGAAGAGACCTCAAAGATCATCAAGTCCAACCCGTTACCACAGACCTCAAGACTAGACCATGACACCAAGTGCCACATCCAAACCCACCTTGAACACCTCCAGGGACGGTGACTCCACCACCTCCCTGGGCAGCCTATTCCAGTAGCGAATGACTCTCTCAGTGAAGA
>WBNM01004295.1:149504-159938 GCA_013399055.1 Ramphastos sulfuratus
GGTTGTGGCCAGGGGAAGGTTGCTTTCTTCTCTCAGGCAACCAGCACCAGAACAAGAGGACACAGTCTCAAGCTGTGCCAGGGGAAGTTTAGGCTCGAGGTGAGGAGAAAGTTCTTCACCGAGAGAGTCATTCGCTACTGGAATGGGCTGCCCGGGGAGGTGGTGGAGTCACCGTCCCTGGAGGTGTTCAAGGTACGTTTGGACGTGGCACTTGGTGCCATAGTCTAGTCTCGAGGTCTGTGGTAATGGGTTGGACTTGATGATCTTGGTGATCCCTTCCAACCTTGGTGATACTGTGATAAAAAACCACCAAATTTGTCAGGCATGATTTGCCCTTGGTGAAGCCATGCTGGTTACCACCAATAACCTCTGCTTTGTTTTCCATTTGGCTTAGCAGAGGATCTGCTCCATGATCAGCCAAAAAACAAAAGTTAAAGGAAACCTTGTGAAAGAAGAACGCTCTGAAAGATGCTAGCTGTTTTTACAGAGATAGGATACTACTGAACCAATCTCTTGGCTTCCACGGTAGACTTTAAAAAGACGGGACAAGAAGTTGATGACAGATTTTATTTTAGTTTTCTATTCTTTCACAATTTGCTTTTGGCACTGTGTTGCTAAATTTATGATTAATAATTTTTTTGTTTGTTTGTTTTAAATCTCATACTGAAAAGCCTCAGACAGTGGTAGTAGTAAATGGGACCCATGTTTCTTTGGGAAACAATACAGCCATATAATAGTGATGCAGAAACTCTTGTCTACACTCCAAAATGACTGCGGTAAATCTAGTTTTTCCCAAAAAAGTCAATCTGGTAGCTGGTAAAATCAAGTGCCAGGACACCAAAGTGCACGTTATTGTCCTGGTGCACATTATTTGAGGAGCTATGGTGGGCTTAACATCAGAAAACTCCGTCACCGGCATATAGAATACCACAGCAATGCAGTTTGTAAAACGGTTTCAGGTCTGGGCAGTGACTAGAATTTAACATGGAAATAGTGTAATTGGTCCCAGGCTTAAAATTAAACTCGAGCTTATGTACTTAATTTACCTAATTGCCTTGTCGTATGAGGTCTCTGTACTTAAACTGTTAGCGTATCATCCTGATGGGCTGTAAACTATAGCTTTATATCAATGCATAAACATAAATGTATTGATATACAGTCTGCCACCATGGGACATTGCGTAATTTACACATCCATTATTCTGCTACAAACACATAGATCCATGTCATCCTGAGCAGCTCTATCCAAGCTGTCTAGATTTTACCCAATGCTATCCATTTATTCTCAATCCGTTTTAACACAGGAAGCACATACATTTGCCTAAAAGTCAGCTAACTGCACATCATGCATGCCTTCTATATAGCAAGACAACATTATGCTTTTGCTTGCAAACTTTTATCCCCTCAGACAAATGGAATTTTGCCTTGTAATTGAAATTACAGTAATTACAGTAAATTAAGACTACTTTCATGGGTTTAAAATTTTGTTGTTGTTGTTACACTTTACGGAATCGTCAAAGCTGGAAAAGACCTCCAAGATCATCCAAGTCCAGCCTATAACCTAATACCACAACATCAGCTAAACCATACCACCAAGTGCCACATCCGATCTTTTCTTGGAGACCTCCAGGGATGGTCACTCCACCAGGTTCCCAGGCAGTCCATTCCAGTGCCTAATCACCCTTTCTGTGAGGAAGTGCTTCCTAATATCCAACATAAACCTTCCCTGGTGTAGCTTCAGAACATGCCCTCTTGTCCTGTCACTAGTTGCCTGAGAGAAGAGCCCCACCCCCACCTGACTACGACTTCCCATCAGGTAGTTGTAGAGAGTGATAAAGTCCCCTCTAAGTCTCCTCCAGGCTGAATAACCCCAGTTCCATCAACCTCTCCTCGTAAGACTTTCCCTCCAGCCCCCTCACCAGTTTCGTTGCTCTCCTTTGGACCCACTCCAGCACCTCAATATCCTTCCTGAAGCGCAAGACCCAGAACTGCACAGGGTACTCGAGGCGAGGCCTCACCAGTGCTGAGTACAGGGGCAGAATTACATCCCTAGTCCTTCTGGCCACACTATTCCTGATACAGGCCAAGATGCCATTAGCCTTCCATGCCACCTGGGCACACTGCTAGCTCACATTCAGTCAGTTGTCACACAGCACTCCCAGCTCCGTCTCTGTCAGGCTGCTCTCCAGCCACTCATCCCCCAGTCTGTAGCGCTGCATGGGGTTATTGTGGCCAAAGTGTAGGACCCTGCACTTGGTCCTGTTAAATCTCATACCACTGGCCTCACCCCACTGACCTAGCCTGTCCAGGCCCCTCTGCAGCATCTTCCTACCTTCTAGGAGATTGACATTCCCTCCCAACTTGGTGTCATCTGCAAATTTACTGACAGTTGACTTGATCCCCTCATCCAAGTCATCAATAAACATGTTGAATAGAACTGGGCCCAGTACAGATCCCTAGAGGACACCACTGGTCACCAGACACCAACTGGACATGGCACTACTGACAACCACTCTCTGTGCCCAGTCATCCAGCCAGTTATTAACCCAGTGGAGGGTGCACCTATCCAAGCCATGGGCTGGCAGCTTTTCCAGGAGGATGCTGTGGGAGACTGTGTCAAAGGCTTTGCTGAAGTCTATGTAGACAACATCCACAGCCTTGCTCTCATGTACCAGGCACATCACCCAGTCACAGAATGAATGTTACTATAGGTTTTTTTCCAGTATTGTAATGAGTCTTGGCTAGGAGCTTGGAAACCTCTTAAACACTGTTCTTGCTTTATCATAGAAAGGACATCAATAGACTAAATCCATGTATAATTTTCTTTTTCAGAAGAGTGAGATATAAGACAGTGAAAATAATTTCAATATAATTTCAGCAGGGCAGGATTCATCCTTAAATGTTTTTTCTAGTCACTAACTTCTGCTTTGACGACATGATTGTTTAAATGTAGGAGAAAATGAGCAAGTTTTTATGCAATGTGGGTGTTTTCACCTGCTGTATATAAAAAAACAAAGCCCACAGACTGAAGCACAGCAGAGTAGCAGTGGTAATTAGATATTAGCATATCATGCAAGAAAAAAAAAAAAGAGCTTGAAGAATGATACTGCTTAGTAATTTTAGTATCCTAAAGCTACATAAAAAGTTCTCAAAAGGAAAAGTAAATTGTGAATGGGGAACACTTACAATTCTTATAAAGAATAATCAGTAATAAACACAGGGAATACATACAAATTATCCTATTTAAGTCTGCGTAAAGAATAGGATCACACATCTGTAGGCAGACCTTCAGGTAGCAAGAAACCTTTTTATAAATACCAATTGCAATGCCACACATGGAACCCTCCTGTAGAAGTTATTATCTAACTCTTAATCACACCCAATATATAAATGCAGCGACAGCACTAACCAGGAAATTTGCACCAATCGGAAATGAGAATTCTTTAAAAATACTGTTTTCTGAATCCATTTAAAACCCCAAAACATTCTGGACCAAATTTTTCATTGGAACATGTCCTTTACTGTTCTAAAATGTGTACAAGCAGCCATTTCTATGTTTTATAGCAAATATTTTCAAAACATATAGTTAACTATGTTACTGATCATGGTAAGAACCAGTAAAGCCACAGGCATTTGTTTCCTAAAATGAACTGACAATTCAGCTGAAGGAAAAAAACCAGAGTAAATCAAATTGGAATCCACATATCCACATAGAAATCTGGAGAGATCAAGAAGTTTAGAAGAATTTGTACTAGATGAGACATAGTCTTATGTCTAATAGAGTCAACAACAAACACTCACAGGGTCAGCTGGAGCTGAGCAGAACTTAGTAGAAGGCAGCAGGCTTCCACTTGCTGCTATTCTTAGAGCCAGCTGCTCTGAGCTACATCACTTGTAGCCACATAAGCATTTTTGGAGTCCAGAGTTCCTGGTCTCTTAATTTCTTTGTTCACATACAGCCTCCTTGATAAGTGCACCCTACACTTCTAACTGGGCCAGGTACAAAATGTTATGATTGGAACATTTGTTTTAAATTGGAAGGCAACCAAATTTTTGAAAGCTTCCTTAAAATTGAATTGCTTTTCTCTAACAAGATTGAAAAGCTGAATGAAATGTTAGAGAGAGATAGCAAGTTGGCCCTCCTGTGCCAATCATTTTTATTCATTAGGCTTTTTCCCTTGTTCAACAAAATTATCCCCAGATTAGGACACAATAGAAGAACATTTCATAAATGGACAAAATTGTTCGCTGCTTCACTCTCCTTGGTGTTTCTCAGTAGAAAGATGCAGGGAGTCATGAAACAGGAGTTTGCCTTCTGCAGCTGAATTACGTTACAACAACACAGATGGAACTTTAGATGTAAAATCGTATTTTTAGCTAAAGCACAGTTGAAGCGATGTCACCCAATGCAGTTAGAGACATATAAAAAGATGTTTGCACTGACACACATTTAGTGAATGGCTGATACACAGTACCCTGTATACCCTGCCTTTGAGAAGTGCAGTCTTTTAAAATACTTTTTTTTTCCTTTACCAGGAAAGAATGGAGTATTCTGTTCCCATACATAGCCTCATGCTGCTGCTTCATTTGGCTAGCACTCAATACTATTCCTTCAGGTTTCCCTTTGTGAATATCTGTGTGTGAAAACTGATATTTTCATGAGCACTTGTGTAATTGCTTCAGGATGAAACATTTGCCATTTCTGTCAGAGAAAGCAGATATTAATTGTAAGAATTGTGAAAATTCACCTCCAGGGCACATGTGTGAATTTCCATATATTTGCAATTGTCAGAGGGAATGCTTAATGTTTTCATGGTAAAATAAAAATTTTCAACAACTAAATCTCCTCATTTCATGAAGGATTTGAGGTGGGATCAGAACCATTTACCTTTATCACAAAGTATTGCTGTGATGTTTCTCTAGTAAAAAGAGGTTTTATTATTCCTGGCATATTGCATAGTTAAGCTTAAAAATTAGGAAAAAAAAATCTTATTAAAATAGGAATTTAAAAGCACTAGAAGGATTCAGGATGTGAAAGAATACGAAAGGCATTGGATTGGGTACAGTTCTCTGCACAAAAACATATTCACAGTTTCCAGTTCCTAGGCTTTGTTATCCTATAGAGATACATCCCTGAGGCATTGGACAAAACTTTCTGGAATAATGAATATAAACCTCTCAATCAATCTGATCAAGGGAGAACTTGCAAACATACATAAGGATAGCAGTACTCCCTTGTCACTATCTTCAAATAAAAAAAGCCATTGGAAGCAACTCTTCACTATGTCCTTCTGCATTAAAGAACATTAAAGTTATAGCTCTGTGAGGTGTAAACAAAGATCTAAAGCATCCATTAAATGTTGGAGGCTTTGGTGCCTCTTCTGGGAAAATGCTGGATTTGGTAGTGCTTCATATTTCTGGTAAATAGGATGCAGATCTTGGGAACAGTCTAGGGAGAGGTATTCCTAGTAATAAAAAGACAGAGAGAATCAGGCTGCAGGCTGCATGGCAAGGAACAGGCCTCTCTTGGAAAACTGGTTACTATTATCAAGGAAAGCACTTCTTTTCCAAGGACAAGATGCCTTGAACAGACAAAGGACTGCTGCATTTAAACTTAATGATAATGAGCAGCCATCACATTCTTAGTTGGTGTTGTCTGAGACATTTAATGTTTTAAGAAGATGAAAATATGATCACTTTTTTCTCTGGAAAATTTCATACTGCATAGTAAGAAGTCTCGAATAGCATTTTGTAAACTGATAAAGCAAAGAAAGGCAGAAACAGCTTTTTGAAGGCTGGTTTTCCTACCTTCCTCCCTAACAAAAAAAAAAAATAAAAAGGTAGACAGCAGCCACACAAGGCTGGCGAGTATGTGTGATCAGGGTGCAAAGCTTAAGAGTCACGCAGTTTAGTTGGCTTTGTTGTGCATCTATGACTACACCTTGAGTCCTCCTCAAAATCAGCATTTAAGTAGTCTCAGAAACACAACAAATTAAATTACTGAATAAATGATATAGCCCCACCTACTGTTGTTTTACTGCATACATTTCTAGATATGCATACACACTTAATGCAAATACAATACATTAATGTACATATTCGTGTATGTTTCTTTTACAGGAGCCCTAATTGCTATGAATTACAATCCCACAGTATATATGCTTTCCACAAACACATGACTGCTCAACCTGCAGTTAAAATCCAGAAATATAAGAGGATTTATTTTCGTCATTTTGTGATTCAGGCTTTTCTGGTTAACAACCATGCACATATAGAAAAAAGCTCCCCAGGGAAAGATGGAATTTTTTCCAAACTCAGCAGTTGACGGAATGAATACTCATTCTTCTAGCCACACTATGGTTTGCAGTAACAGAGGTTCCCTCACCCATTACTGTCCCTACCAGATTATCTGACAGGTGACATTTTCCACCCAGACTTTCTCTGCTCATGTAAAAGAGAACAAAGTATTCTGGCAATGTGAACATCCCTTGAAGTGGCAGAAGTTTGGTACTCCAAACAGAAAAGTTTAAATGCAATGTCCGTTGTAGACAGGGTATGTGTTATTCTCATCTAAGTAAGCTGAATCACAGACTGCAGGAATTAAGTGACAGTCCCAACCAACACCTATCCAATAAAACCCCTGCTCATAAAGAATGAAACACAGAAGCACATGAGGGTTTCAAAAATGCTTATTTCACCTCTTTTCTTATCGTGTGCTGTAGTTTTGTAGTTTAGTTTCACACAAATTGGAATTCCCATTGCAAAGGGAATTTTTCAAAGAACTTTCCTGATATCCCATGTCCGAAGTGGGAGGCATATTTTGAAAACACCAAAAACGCTCTTGTAACCTGTTGCAATAATAAATCAGTATCACATTTTACAGGTAACATCTTGTCTTTCAAATGTTACCAGTTACTACAAGTTCCATCTGGTGTGATTTTAAAATAGTAGCAGTTGTGTCAAAACTACAAGGGAAAACAAGCTCATGTAAGCAAAGTGAATTGAAATAGCTTAATAAAATGTGACAGCCGGAGAAAAGGACCAATTCATGTACTGCACTGAGAATGGCAACTAGCTCCAAAAGCCTGCTGTTAGCTGCCAGAAATTATTGTGTTCTCTCAGTTCAATAGGTGATAAGCCAAAAAGGTGGAAGAAAATCCTCTTTATTATAAGTACTTATTTCCACAATTTTGTGGCAGTGTTTTGATAGGGCTTTTAAACAAAGTTCTCCAAGATATGGTTGCCAGTGTCTTAACAGAGCTAAACAGAAATTAATTTATGACTTCCTATTTGAGTACTGACTTCTTCAAATGAAACTCAGACACCTACCTAGCCTGACCTTCTGCCTCTTTTGTCCTCTATTGTAACACTTGCTGGCAACAGCTGACAAAGTTTTACTTGCCCCTCAAAAGATACTTGAACATTTGAGACTAGTCAAGGAAATATACGAGCACAGGATGGTGAAGTTACTAAAATTCTTTTAATTTTGGCAAAATCTTGAGAAATAGGATTTGCTGAATATTCTGACATTTTCTAAACAATATGTTTAAATACTGCATATGTGAGGCTATATTTAAAATCTGAGTATTTATAACATTATAGTAAGTATCCATAATTCATGAATGAGAGAAAGCACTTTGTTCTTGGTACTACAAAGCACTCTACACCAACCTCAAAATATACTAATTTTTCACCAAAAAAATCTATGTTATGTTAACTTTAAACAACATTGTCTGTCTGGCCACTGAATGGAAAAAAAGAAAATTTTAACTTTACAGCTTCAGTGCTTAAAGGTTGTATGCATTTCTCTTCAAGAAAAAGAAAAGATCATTTGTAAGTCTGTGCAAGAAACAAAAACATGCCTCTCTAGAATCCTTGAGGCAAACAAATCCAGAATGCAAGGTGGGGAAGAAGCATCAGAAATTGAAAAATTAGCAACCTTGATTCATCACTATGTGCATAACACATGAAATTTAAAGTGTGTGGGTAGAATTTCTTTTTAAAACTTTCTCTTCTCTTCCTGCATCCCTTGCCTGAGGTGTGTCTGTGCTCCCACCTTGCCTTCAAAAGTCACCCACTGCACCTGCCCACATATAAACATTAGCTGAGGATGCAAGAAGTTCAGCATTATATGCAACAGAATAACTCAGATAAGAACAGGCTACTGATGTTTTGAGAATAACTTTTCAGGACATAAAAGCATGTAGAGCTATTGGATATATTGTATATAGTGTGACAATATGTGAATTTAAACTGCATAGATGATAGGTTTATTATATCCATTAAAAGCTTGGGGCTTATTTATAGTAGGATGTTTGGTATATATGTAATGAATATTATTGCCTTATCAAAATCAATCAAGGATTAGGAACATAGTTTAAAAAACATATTTAAGACGACAAGTTGCTCCTTAGTATTTGGAGCATATGCTTGAACAGCATGGCATTATGCACAGACTAGAAGTCTGACATTTCTAAGCTCTTCTGCAGAAATATTTCTTTTTTTAAGTACAAGCCACACAATGCCTTTGATGTTTAAATGATACTAGGACAAAAGTGCATTAAATAGTCTATTTTTTCCCTCAGGAACATTGATGCAGAGCTGTGGCAGCAAAAAGTAGTTTGTTAAATATAAGTGCCACAATTCAATGGCAAGAGAGACAGGAACCTAAAACAGTACAGAACACTACTGGTAAGTTAACGTCAATACATTTTATTGCTATCTACATCAAGAGGCCAGTCTGTATACTTTCTTTAGCACTCACTCAAAGAATTTATGACACACATTATTACTGAAATAACTTACTCTAGGAGGGGAAAATAGCAATAACATAAATAATTCCATGTTGAAATCCTTCTTTGATTTCTAGATCTGCTTTTCAAATATAACCCCTCCTCTGAACATACAGGCTGTGGTTTTGTTGGCTGACATCTATACATTTTAAAATCTCAGATAGGTTCTTACTCCATTTGTTCTCTAAAATGACAGAGCTTTCTGAGAGTGAAGGTGTCTAGGAGGTAGGAGAGAAAGTATCATTTGGAGTCAGGATAAACAGAAGGTAGGCATGTCACAGATGGTTTCTGAAAAACTATATATGAAATTACTAATGAACTTACTAATTTTCTCGAATTCTCACCATCATCTCCTGAGGAATACATTCACACTGAGTACTCTCCAGGTATCAAAGTCTTGTGAAGCATAGCTATTTTTAAAATTGCATATTACTAGTATACAATCCACAAAATCTTCTTAACCAGGTGAATCCTCTTTACCTGGTGAATATCAATGTTAAGATCACACAGGAGTGTGATAAATGAAATCTCTAGAACAGATCAAATGACTGGGATTAAATGTGGAGGGCCAGCCATTTGGAATAACTCCACTGACTTTTCAGAGTGAGGCAGCTTTGTACCACTTGAGGTGTAAGTGGTGTACACCACTTGGCCTATGGTACATATTAATCTATTTAAAGTATTTCAGGTGTTCTAGTAATATCTTCTAATAGCAGCTTTATATGTTGCAGGCTTAAAAGTACATTAACATTAGGTATATTGTTTTCTCATATAACAGACTCAACAGAAAAGAAACAATTTTTAAAAATCTGAATTATTGCAATTTGTTAACTCATATTTGAACCCTGATCTACCTTGTGGATATCAAGAAGCAGGAAGTTTTCCATCATATGAACTTCAACTTCCGTCATAGCAAAATACCTTTGACTATTACACAATCATATATATTACACATATATATATGTGATATATTACACATATATCACAAGAAGATGTAGAGTGAAATTGGAGACTGCAGATAAAAGATACACAGGTTTAAGAGGCATGTTTGTCTACTGTTTACTTTGAATGAAAGGAAGTTTTAGAAAGGAGCAATGGGTGGAAGTTGAGGCATAAGAGGTTCCATGTGAACCCGAGGAAGAATTTTTTCACTTTGAGGGTGACAGAACATTGGAACGGGCTGCCCAGTGAGGTTGTGGAGTCTTCCTCTCTGGAGATATTTAAGAACCGTCTGGATGCATTCCGGTGTGATCTGCTCTAGGTGATCCTGCTCTGGCAGCGGGGCTGGACCAGATGATCTTTCAAGGTCCCTTCCAGCCCCTGACATTCTGTGACATTCTATGACAAAGTTCAGTGTAATGTATCTATACCAACTGGCTCAACCTATTTCTCTTACAAGTATAAAATGTTCCGAACCCCAAAGATTTTTTTTCTGAGTCCTAAGAGAAAGGCAACTTCTAATGGCAAGTTCAATGTAATTTAATGGTGTGGGAGTTTGTCGCAGAAGGCCACAATAGGCCAAAGTAGGCCTAAACATGTCCTGGCTTGCCTAGACATGTTTTCTGCTTTCACTCTCTCCTGTTGTTGGGGGAAGCAATGGCAGGATTTTAAAATAAAGGCCTCTGGTGCCTTCCAGTCTCCTT
>WBNM01004296.1:0-22126 GCA_013399055.1 Ramphastos sulfuratus
AAAAAAGGAAAAAAGGGAAAAAGCAAAAATGGAAAAAAGCAAAAAAGAAAAAAGAAAAAAGGAAAAAGGAAAAAGGAAAAAGGAAAAAGGAAAAAGGAAAAAGGAAAAAGGAAAAAGGAAAAAGGAAAAAGGAAAAAGGAAAAAGGAAAAAGGAAAAAGGAAAAAGGAAAAAGGAAAAAGGAAAAAGGAAAAAGGAAAAAGGAAAAAGGAAAAAGGAAAAAGGAAAAAGGAAAAAGGAAAAAGGAAAAAGGAAAAAGGAAAAAGGAAAAAGGAAAAAGGAAAAAGGAAAAAGGAAAAAGGAAAAAGGAAAAAGGAAAAAGGAAAAAGGAAAAAGGAAAAAGGAAAAAGGAAAAAGGAAAAAAAGAAAAAAAAAAAAAAAAAGGGGAAAAAAGGCAAAAAGCAAAAAAGGCAAAACAAGCAAAAAAAACCAAATAAAGTTGAAGGCAAAAAAAGCAAAGAAGATAAAAAAGAGAAAAAGGGAAAAAACAAACAAACAAAAGAGCAAAAAAAGCACAAAAAAAGCAGAAAAAAGTAAAAAAGCAGAAAAAAAGCAAAAAAGCAAAAAAAGCAAAAAAGCAAAAAAAGCCAAAAAGGCAAAAAAAGCCAAAAGCTCCTCCTGCAGCAAAATAAGGGCAGAGTAATTTGTGAATACCTTTCCAAAGAGGGCTTATAAGCACATTGTGCCTCAGAAAGAGCTCGTCTGACCGTGCCAGCTCCTGTGTCTCGTGTATGAAATGCTGGGCTATTACACAGAAGTCATATCTCTGTCTTATTTATTGAAGTGTGGGTTCACTAAATAAAGGACTCCGACAATGATTTGAGCTGGCTGCAAAAACCTGCTTGAAAATTATATATTTCAGCCAAAAAGGTTTTCAAGGAGCTCTGTTTCTGAAGGGAAAGCACTTCAACTGGCGGTGACCAAGTTCATTAAAATATAAATAGCCTGAAGAAATAGATGGATTACAATGGTATATTTGCATATCATCTATTGGGTGGGAGTATAACCGTTTCTTCACGCAGACTAACAGCTCCTGCCATCCCCTAGTTGAGCAAACGACCGTGGGGCAAACGAGGAAGCAAAGGAGGACAAAGGCAAAAATGACTTGTGCCGAATGGGGAAGAATAGTGCTGAATTTTACAGCCTGAATGAAGCCCCTTGTTCAACCACTTTCCTCTGCTAAGACATATCTCAGCTAATCAATTAAGCGCAGGGGGTATGAGCGTGCCTCAGTCTTCTAATAGCAGAAAGGAATTGAAGGAAGTGTCATGCTTCGGTTGTCTTTGCAGCGCTGTAGACAGAGATTGTTGCAACAAGGGTGAATGTGATCTTAAGAAATCCAGGTGAAGAGCTCGGAAGGAATGAGGCTGTCTCAGCTCAGGGGAGTTTAGTGATCTACCTGCAGTAAAGACCTTTGCATCTGCAAAAAAAAAAAAAGGTGGCCGCAGAAATTTCTGGTGAAGTTTGACCCCGTCCTTCTGTGAGTAATACAGCAGAGGCTCCCAATACAGAGTGTCCTGTCAATTGCTTTTAATAAATGAAGCTGAACTGATGCAGCAGCTTGTGTAGCTCCTCTGATCTGTACCGAATCGCTGCTCGGGTGCCTTCATGTGTGTTTCCGTGAATTGCTGATGCACTTGGCCACTGAGTTTTCCCTGACTTCAAAGCCAAACCTTTCACTTTGCCTTGTGTAAAAAATGCCCAGGAGCTGAGTACTGAAGAAAATAAGGAGAGAGGAAAATATTGATTTTAGATGTTAGGATAATCTGAGAAAAATGGTTCCAAAAAAAAAGAAAAAGAAAGAGAAAAAAAAAAGAAAAAGAAAAAGAAAAAAAAAGAAAAGAAAAAGGACAGGGGTAGGGGGAGGATGGGAAACCTCTGTCTTTGTAGAATTTTTAGCTTTCTCATTTGCTGCCAATAGTTTCCAGAAAATTCTATTGTAGAGGGGCACCTAGCTGGCAAACAATAACTGCAAATATTGAGCTTGTAACTTGTAGAAGGTCCTGGTCTCTTCTCATAGGTAATTAGTGATAGGACAAGAGGGAACAGCTTCAAGCTGTACCAAGGCAGGCTTAGTCTGAACAGACATCAGTCTGGACAGACATCAGTATCTGAAGGGGCCTACAAGGAAGCTGGGGAGGGACTTTTTGGGGTGTCAGGTAGTGATAGGACTGGGGGGAATGCAACAAAGCTAGAAATGGGTAGGGTCAGACTGGATCTTAGAAAGAAGTTCTTCAGCATGAGGGTGGTGAGAGCCTGGAATGGTGGTTGAGGGTGGTCGAGGGTGGTCAAGGGTGGTCAAGGGTGGTGAGACCCTGGAGGTCATGGCAGCCTCATCCCTGGAGGTAGTTAAGGTCAGGCTGGATGAGGCTCTGGCCAGCCTGATCCACTGTGAGGTGTCCCTGCCCGTGGCAGCGGTTTGGAACTTGTATGATCCTTGTGGTCCCTTCCAACCCTGACTGATTCTATGATTAGGAAATTTTTTTTTTCACTGACGGCATTGTCAGACATTGGAATGTGCTGCCCAGGGAGGTGATGGAGTCAGCAGCCCTAGGTGTGTTTTAAGGTCCTTTGGATGTGGTGCCTGGGGATATGATTTAGGGGTGATCCTTGTAGAAAAGGGTTATCAGTTCATAAGAACCATAGAATCATAGAATGGTAAGGTTGGAAGGGACCTCAAGGATCATCTAGTTCCAACCCCCTGCCATAGGCAGGGACACCTCCCACTAGTACAGGTCACTCAAGACCTCGTCCAACCTGGCCTTGAACACCTCCAGGGAGGGAGCATCCACAACCTCCCTGGGCAACCTGTGCCAGTGTCTCACCACCCTCACTGTAAAGAAGCTGTAACCCTCACTGTATAGAACCCAGTTGGCCTGGGTGATCCTGAGTGTCTTCCCAACCCGAATGTTTGTGTGATTCTGCGATATTGGAGGATATGTCCTTAAGAGAAGCTGTTCCATATCGCTTCAGCTTTCCAGGGGGGAAAGATGAAGAATGGATTGGTTACTCTTCGAGAACGCTGAGCATCAGGCTCATCAGTGACTTTTTGAGAAGACTTAGAGTTGACATCATAGCCTACAAGCTTCATTAGCTCTAATGTAATTACCTGTGTTGGCTGTCGTGATGCAGCTCAGTGTGTGTCACTGTGCCTTGCTTTTGCAGACTCATGTTGGGGAGACACTCAAAAGAGCTCCGCAGTCCCAGGTCTCTGCCCTTTTTGAATCCTGTAGGTCAATGGACCCTTTATTTTTCTAAACCACCTAGAACACCCTTGAAAATACAACCTTTAATACACTCCCATCTTTCCAAACAGCTTCAGGAGTCACCCCAGAGATTCCAGATAAACTCAGAGGAACTGCTGACTTCAGCTTCAAACCGAGACAAAAGCAAATCACAAAACATGAAACCAAGAAAGTTCCAGGACCAAAAATTTTCCAAAACAATACCATTTTAGTGTATTTTCATATCCAAAACAACGTGATTCTGCTGTATTTTCATATCCCAAGCAATGTGATTTTAGTGTATTTTCATATCCCATGAATTCTTCAGTCACATGAGAACTTGAGACTTCCAGGTAGTCTGAGTGTTACTGGTCTTTAGGAAAATGTTTTGATAACTCATTGACCTGCAGCTGTTTAAACTTATTGTCTAAAACATCTTCCCTCTCCCTTCCCTTTTTCTTGATATGATCAAATTTCATAAGTGAAAGAATTTTTAATATTCAACTTTGTAGCATTGGAAACCAGGCTGAAATAGATCATTTTATGAGACTTTTTATCAACTTCATTTAAACCGAATCCAAGGAAATAAGTATTGCAGATGAATAATTTTGAAGGGATTGGGAGGAAGAGACACCATTATGTAAAGGAATGTTTAGTATCAAAGCATATAAATAGCTTTAGCTGACAGCAGAACAATAACTTCAAAAGATGGCAAATTATTCTCAGATTTTAATAAAAAAAAAAAAAAAAGGAGGCTGGAGTTATTCCATTGCTGGAGATAAGAAAGGATAGCTTAATTCGCTGCTTCTTTAGGCATTCTTTCAGACATGCTCAACTTTTGATTTCAGTGCTTTTAATCCTGATTTGCACTAATAAAAACTAGGTGCAAATGAGTGCTGATGAGTCTGTGCTGAAGTTAAGGGAGTAGTTTCGAACGGCGATGAATATTCATCTCGGTTCAGAAATGAACTCCAAATTGATCGTGTCTTGGGCTCTGTGTGGATTTGCTCTCCGTGAGCATACAGGCACTTGAAATTATCTTTCATGAATATTTGCAAAAGCAAATTTTTAATTAGACTTTTCAGATACTTGCAGAAAGTGATTTTTTTTTTTTTTTCAGTGGCACGTTTAATTGTGGGATTTGGATTTCACACCGTGTTGCCTGGCATCTGCGATCCGGTCTGTGGGACTGCATACCTGAAGGACTCCAGGGAAGGTTTTGGCTGGATGGAGCACTTTGGAGAACCTTTAGCTTGTGAATTGCAGGAAGAGCAAAAAATAAATGGGAACATGTAAGAAAAGGAGCAATTGTGCAGATTTCAGATTTGCCTTTAGGGATTTTTTTTGTTTTGTTTCAGTTTTGTTTGTTTGGGTTTTGTTTGTTTGGTTTGGTTTTTAGTGCACTGAATGTTGTACTTCTGTGTGAAGTACATCTTGAAAGAATCCAATTCCTCCTCGTTTGTGCTGTCAGGAGATTGTTGCTGGCAAGGTCAGTGACTATGGCCAAGCAGGATAATTGTAAGTGTTTGGGGTTTGGGTTTTTTAACCACTTAAGAGAGGAGAATCATGATGGAATGCAATGGCTGGTAGTTTGGGGTGACTTAGAGGAAGTGGTTTGCATGCAATGACTGTGGCTGGAACTCCAACATGTGATGTGTGGTTTACTTAGAAGCTGCCCTCACCTAATAAGCTCTAACTTTACTCAGGTATTTGTATGATAACGCTTCTCAGGGTGCATCAGTTTTAAACATAATCTTGAGCCTTGTGCACCTTGCAGGAAGCCTGGAGGCCAGAATGTTCTTACTAAGGAATATGATAGAAACAACAATTCAACAAGTCTTCCACAGGGAGGGAGCAAAACAACCCCAGCAGATGAGGCAGAAGGATGTGATCTGTCCTGCTTGGGACATGTACATTTGTATTCCTAGGAACACGAGGAAAACAGGAGGGTATCTGACCTCTCCCTGGGCCCAGCAAACTTGGGTCTGGCCTGAGCAGAGACGCATGAGGACTCTGTGAGGAGAAGCCACTGGCAGCCCACAGAGGTGCCCATGGGAACCTCTGGGCTAGCCTGGAGGAGGTGAGGTCCTTCACCTTGAACAAGGGTCACTGTCCCTGGAGGTGTTTAAGGAAAGATTGGACGTGGCAGTGAGCACCATAGTCTGGTCAATGTGGTGGTGTCATTAGGTCATAGCTGGACTGGATGATCTCAGAGGTCTGTTGCAACCTCAATAATCCTGTGATTCTGATGTTGCTTAGGGTTAACAGCCTGTGTGGGATTTGGGCCTGTAATTGCCAGCCCGTTGTGCTGCTGATCCTATGGGGTTCAGAAGAGGTCCTTGTTGATAACTGCAGTCTAGAAACACACACTTTAATTTTAGCTGAGTTTTAATTTTGCAAGTTTCTACAATGTTGTGCACAAGAGTCTAATTTGCTGGGCTAAATACACCCTCGTTTAATCTTTTCTCTTGCCAAGCTGGAGTCATATTCCCTGTGGCTGATTCAGGGCAGTGCCTTACCTGGAGAGTAAAGAAGTGAAGTGCATGCTGCTGCACTGGTGTTCCCTCAGAGTAGGGCACTGGTTTCCCACCTAGCTGTTGGGTTTTATTATCTGGATACACTAGCTGAGAGCTAAGTAAGACAGAGGATAAGGGTCACAAATGAAGGGGATGAACTACTAACAAAGGAAAGAGCTGCCAGCAAGGGAAAAAGCGGCCAACACAGCTGCTCCTCCTGCTGTGAGTCATTCAAGATAGGAAAGTACCTATGCAGAATAGGAAGGTGGTCATGTTAAACAAGGATGTAGCATAGCAAAACAGGATGCCTGATGGTTACTGTGTACAGTTTTGGAGCCTGCAGCACAGGAAGGACATTGAACTGTTGGAGCGGGTCCAGAGGAGGTCATGAAGATGCTGAGAGGGCTGCAGCAGCTCTGCTCTGAGGATAGGCTAAGAGAGTTGGGGCTCTGCAGCCTGGAGAAGAGAAGGCTTCCAGGAGACCTTAGAGTATCCTTCCAGGATCTGAANTAAAGCTCCCCAACCTCCCTGGAGGTGACGAAGCCTTGAGTAACCTGTACTAATGGGAGATGTCCCTGCCTATGGCAGGGGGTTGGGACTGGCTGAGCTTTGAGGTCCCTTCCAACCTTACCATTCTATGATTCTATGATTGTTAACTGTGTTGAGGTACTTATCAGGGTGAGAAGAGCTCAAGAAGATCTGCCCGTAACCAATCAGAGACTGAATAACGTGTGACCAGGCAGTTTTTTCCTGTATAAATATGTGCTAACTCTCCGCAATAAAGGGATGATCTTGGATGGGTCAAATTGATATCAATTGCTTGTCTCATCTCACACCATCCTCCTCCCCACACCTAGCGATCCGCAGCGTCGCGCGATTCCGCCACACCTAGCCGCTGGAGTCAGCTTGAGAGCAGGCAGCGCTGGGTCAGCGTTGCGAGCGCAGCCAGCGCCTCCGACAAACAGCAAGCGCAGGAGAGATTGCTTAAGATGCAGATGGTAGCTACCCTCAGAGGGTCGTATAGCTCAAACAAAAGCAGATCAAGTTTCTGAAACCCAGACAACTAAATTATTCAGCACGAACAATCTTTGCTTGCTAAGGTGCCAAGCGCCTTGAATCCCACGTTCAAATATTCTGCAGGCTACACTACTACTTATTGGAATAAATTTGTGATTTAAAGCCAGGCATTACTTGAGAAGTTTTCTCAGTGATTTGTAGACAGTTTCTAAAAGGAGGATGAATAAATGCTTCTGTTGCATGTTACTGTTTCATCTTTAGTTTAGGCGGTGGAGGAATCCAGCCCCAATGCCTCGAAGGCACAGGTGCCAAGGGCTGGGTTCCTGTGTGAAGGCTACAGGACGCGATAGCGCAGCTGTGCTGCATATTCAGGTTTTGATATGTAACCTTTGAAACCAACTGGAATATCTTTGTGCCCATGCTGGCACACACGAGAGATCACAAACAATCATTTCATAAAGGTCACTTCCTCACTGAACACTTAGTGCTCGTGGCAAGAGCAGTACAGGGCTATTAAAGGACCTGTATGCTGCTTTTTTTTTTTTTTGGTGGGTGTTAGTGTTTGTGCAGCTTTGAACCTCTAAGGTAAAGGCTCTGTGCTTGCCTTCCCATGCTGCCAGGGAGTGCCTGCGTGGGCTGTAGAGTCCGCGGGATTACTGGGGGAGGCAGCACGATGCAGCATGACTGAGGCTGCCAGCATCCTTCCTGCTGTGACTGAGGGGGAGCACAGCAAGATGCAAACCACGGCAGGCTGCTGACCTTTTGTGTCAGCAGCACCTTGAAACGACCAAATATCTCACCAGTGTAGTGTCCTCAGGAACCTGCACCAGTTCCAACAGCAGCTGAAGGAGCTGCACAAGGCAAGAGGTACCAGGTACCCACCGAGCTTGCTCCAGCTGCAGAGCACATTGCTCAGTTTCTCAACAGCATCACAGGATGCTAGGGGCTGGAAGGGACCTCCAAAGCTCATCCAGGCCAACCCCCCTGCCAGAGCAGGATCACCTAGACCAGATCACACAGGAACACATCCAGGCGGGTTTGGAATATCTCCAAAGAAGGAGACCCCACAACCCCCCCGGGGCTGGCTGTGACAGTGCTCTGTCACCCTCACAGGCAAAAAAAAAATTCCTGCTGTTGCTTTTGAAGTTGGTGGAATAATTTCATTTTGGTCCAGTGAAAAAAAAATGTTCTGTTGGTCTTGCTTGTCTCCAGCAAAATACTTTGTCTGGGAGGGAATTTTAGGAAGCTCAAACAGCATTAAGCCCAGCTGTACCTGCTAGTCTTCAGAAGCAAAGGCATATTTATTTTTTTTCACAAACTCCCCTTACATTATACCTGCTGGGCTGTTCTTCCCTGTGATTGACAAGACAGCCTAAATCAATACCCTTTTATTTTCAGACCTCCTTTTTTTTTTTTTTTTTTAGGGAAATTCACATCTATCTTGCTGGCAGTTAGTGCAGGGGAAACTTATTCCACACTGTAGTGGCTTCAGAGGACACCTTCAGAAGCTCTCTGGTGTCATTAGAATAGCCTCTGGCCCGTGGATGTGTGCAACATTTGGAGGCCTCTGCCTCACAGGAGAGTCAGGCAGGCAGCTGAGGTGGTGCATCTTAACTCCAAGAGGATTTCTCTCTCCCCAGTTCTGCACGCTGGTGTAAATTGGCTGTGGCTTACCAGAACAGGCTGTTCATAAGGCAACTGATGATAGGCAGAGGTGTGGTGATAAGCGAACAGCAGAGTGTGCCCTGGGAAAGGACACTGGATGCTGCACGCGTGGCCTGTCTGATGGGGAGAGGTGGGTGCTGCCTGCTGCAGGAGGCAGCTCACCCATCTGCCTGGGGAGACGCTCCCATACCTGCCCTGCCGCAGCTCCCGTCAGAGCCCCAGCACTACACACGTGCTGCTGCTGGTGTCTGCGCTGCTGCAGCCTTTAGCACTACCTAGGAGTTGTAGTGAAAATTATTCCCGTTCCCTTTCAGTGAGAAGCCCTTGCATGTATGATTCAAAGCTTTGATACTCTCTTCAGTGGAAGACCCATCCCTAGCACCAGCCTGTGATCTCAGGGAGGCCATGTGTTTTCAACAACAGAGCTGTGTCAGCCTGAATGGTGAAATTACCCAGGTGACACTTTATGCTGGAAAAAAAATCTCTTCCCCGTTTGTGTGGGCAAGATGACAGAAATCAGTATTGCCCAAATGTAAAGTACCAGGGGCAGCTCGTTGAGAGCCCATCCTTGCCCGAGCATGGACAACCCCTGTTAGTGGATTGTCTGTTTGATGAGATTCTTAATAACTCACCTAAATTTTAACACATTTGCCTGGCAGAATTTTAAAGAAGGTCCTGTTTTCTATGGCATTATAAAAGGATGTTTGTACTCATTTCACATCCCTGTCATCGTTTTATCCTCAAGCTGATGCATTGTGGCATGGGTTGCATTTGTCTAACCTTCCCTATGGGCCCTGACCCCTGAGTTGAAAGGAATTTTTTGGTAAGATACTACATAATCTTCCCAGAGAAGGGGTAGAACTTCAGCCTCATAACAAGAATAAAAGATGTAATTTCCCTTGTGATTGATAAGCATCGTTTGTAAATGAACCTGCTTTGAGGAGTGATGAAAAATGGTCAGAGCAGTTAAAAAATGGATCAAATATGGAGGAAATACATTCCCATGAGAAGGAATATAAATTCCTAAGTGGGGAATACGGAATGATTTCTAGACGTTAAATTAACAAATTAATTTGGCTGATGTTGACTCCAATTTACATAGAAACCATTTTTCACGTTTTTTGTGCTAGATCATTTTCAACATTCTGCTGTGACTGAGGGAGAAACAAAGCAGATGAGTCCTGTAAGGCAAGAGGTAAACATCCCAAAAGTCATCTTAACTCATTCCAGAAGTTGTGCAGTGGGCAGAGACTCAGGGAATAGCAAAGGCATGTGCGGCGGGAGAAAGTGGTGCCAGGGTAACAGCTGATCTGAAAAAGCCAGTTTGCTGTTCCCATGGCACTCTGCTTGCAGGCTGGCATGAAGCCTTTTCCTGATCAGGCTCTAGTAAGGATACTGCTGCAGAGTTGCTGGTCTGAAACTCACAGCTTGTGAAGCCCCAACCAAATTGGGATTAGGTAGAGCAAAACCAGACTCCAATTCCACACTGCCATGGAGAGGTGGCAAGCCAGTTCCCCTCTTGGCTGCATGGACTCAGTGGGAGCAGCTGCACCAAGGAAAGGTCTCTAGGGTGGGCTCGTTTCAGTTCTGCTCAGACAGCAGACATTGTTGCTAGGATAGACGGATATGTGCAAGCCCCTTGCTGTTCTTCTCTCTTCCATCACAAGACTCTGAAGCAAATTTTTCATTTGTGGCTCTTTGTTTCTCCAGTTCTTTCTGAACACCCCAAAACTGAGCAGCTGGTGAAAGTCAAAGACACATGCATAAGGCACCAGTTCCACAAACAAACCGCAGCGCGGTTATGCTGCATGATGACAAAGTCCAGTCTGTTTTGATTCAGGAGGATCCAGGTGAACATCTTGGCAGATGCAGCTGATTTTCACAAGCAGAGTTGAACTTCTGAGCCCCACTGAGTGTCTGGAAGCAGCCACAGGTAGCAGTTTGTGTTGAGGCTGAGGGTGGTGGCTGGCTGATTCCTCCTTGAACTACATCCTTTTGTATTGTCTGGGCAGGGAGGGTAAGCAACACCGATTTACCTGATCAAACCATCACTAGTTTGTAATGAGACCTTCCAGTTTCCTTTCTTCCTGTTTGGGCACATAAACCAGCCAATTCTTCCAGGGCAAACAACCTGCTGAGCTGAGCAGGATGACTCTAAAGCAAAGTGCAGATGTGCCGAAAGACTCGGCCCCTCATTTTAACTTGCTATTGTAGGGACATTTCAGACAGAGGGTGGAAGAGGGTAAGCAACACTCATTTACCTGGATCAAACCATCACTAGTTCGTAATGAGACCTTCAAGTTTCCTTTCTTCCTGTTTGGGCACATAAACCAGCCAATTCTTCCAGGGCAAGCAACCTGCTGAGCTGAGCAGGGTGACTCTATGAGACCAAAATGGTAAGCAACACCCATTTACCTGGATCAAACCATCACTAGTTTGTAGTGAGACATTCAAGTATCATAGAATCATAGAATGGTAAGGTTGGAAGGGACCTCAAAGATCATCCAGTTCCAACCCCCTGCCATAGGCAGGGACACCTCCCACTACTACAGGTCACTCAAGGCCTCATCCAACCTGGCCTTGAACACCTCCAGGGAGGTAGTGGAGCACAGAATCACCCAACGTGATCAAAGATCACATTGGGTGATTCTGTGCTCCACAACCTCCCTGGGCAACCTGTTCCAGTGCCTCACCACCCCCTTTCTCACCATCTCAACCTGTTCCAGTGTCTCACCATTCTTACTGTAAAGCATGTTGATTGTGTTCAGTATTCCTCTGGAATGCAGAGCAGAAAAACATTGACCCCCTGCCCCCTCAGATGACTTGGTATAAAAATTGCTTTAANGATGACAAAGTCCAGTCTGTTTTGATTCAGGAGGATCCAGGTGAACATCTTGGCAGATGCAGCTGATTTTCACAAGCAGAGTTGAACTTCTGAGCCCCACTGAGTGTCTGGAAGCAGCCACAGGTAGCAGTTTGTGTTGAGGCTGAGGGTGGTGGCTGGCTGATTCCTCCTTGAACTACATCCTTTTGTATTGTCTGGGCAGGGAGGGTAAGCAACACCGATTTACCTGATCAAACCATCACTAGTTTGTAATGAGACCTTCCAGTTTCCTTTCTTCCTGTTTGGGCACATAAACCAGCCAGTTCTTCCAGGGCAAACAACCTGCTGAGCTGAGCAGGATGACTCTAAAGCAAAGTGCAGATGTGCCGAAAGACTCGGCCCCTCATTTTAACTTGCTATTGTAGGGACATTTCAGACAGAGGGTGGAAGAGGGTAAGCAACACTCATTTACCTGGATCAAACCATCACTAGTTCGTAATGAGACCTTCAAGTTTCCTTTCTTCCTGTTTGGGCACATAAACCAGCCAATTCTTCCAGGGCAAGCAACCTGCTGAGCTGAGCAGGGTGACTCTATGAGACCAAAATGGTAAGCAACACCCATTTACCTGGATCAAACCATCACTAGTTTGTAGTGAGACATTCAAGTATCATAGAATCATAGAATGGTAAGGTTGGAAGGGACCTCAAAGATCATCCAGTTCCAACCCCCTGCCATAGGCAGGGACACCTCCCACTACTACAGGTCACTCAAGGCCTCATCCAACCTGGCCTTGAACACCTCCAGGGAGGTAGTGGAGCACAGAATCACCCAACGTGATCAAAGATCACATTGGGTGATTCTGTGCTCCACAACCTCCCTGGGCAACCTGTTCCAGTGTCTCACCACCTCCTTTCTCACCATCTCAACCTGTTCCAGTGTCTCACCATTCTTTCTTCCCATTTGGGCACATAAACCAGCCAGTTCTTCCAGGGCAAGCAACCTGCTGAGCTGAGCAGGGTGACTCTATGGGACCAAAAGCAAAGTGCAAATGTGCTGAAAGACTCAGCCCCTCATTTTAACTCATTATTGTAGGGACATTTTGGACAGAGGGTGGAGAGTGATAGGTGAATCCAGAAGAAAGTGTATGCACCAAAACTCGAATGAGTATTTCCAATGTCCTCTACAAACAGTTTTTCAAACTCAATAGATTTGCTGTTGTGTTTGGTCTCAACGCTGAAGTTCAGCAGCAAATCAGCCACTCATATCACCTGCGGCCAGGGGAGAGAAAATGATAGTGTGAAGATGTTAGGAGGAGAGAAGCAGAAGAACAGGTTGCCCATTCTCTTTTCTTTCTTTCCGTGCACAGTTTGGCAGAGAGTTTGGGAAGGGGCTTTTTGCTTCTTCGAGGAGAGACATAAACTTGGACCACACAGGCTCAAGCTCTGCCAGCTTGTCATTCAGCTCATGCGTTCAAGATGTTGCATATTAATAGCGTTCCCTGATGGCTGGTGGATAGGGTACTCTGCACCTAGACAAAATGCGCCTCTTGGCACAGAAAACTACAAAAGAGGCTCACACAGGGGGGAAAAAAATGCACTTGAGAACTGGTTTGGAGATACTGCACAGATGCTCGTGTGCAGATGCATATTTCAGATGTTCTTTTTCCTGATTAGCATGCAGGAAACTCACCTGTTCTGCTGCCTAGATGAGTCACAGCAGAAATGGAGAAACACCTGCGTGGGTTCACTTCCACCTCACCCCCCAATTTCCACAGCACCCTCTTCCAGTTTCTCTTCTTTTTCTCTTTTTGATTTTTCTTATTTTTGTTTTTCTTTTTCTTTCTTCTTTTTATTTTTTCTCTTTTTTCTTTTTCTTTTTCTCTTTTTCTTTCTTTTTTATTTTCTTTTTTCTTTTTTATTTTCTTTTTTCTTTTTTTCTTCTTTCCCTTTCCATTTCCTTCCCTTTTTCTTTTTCTTTTTCTGTTTTTGTTTTTCTTTTTTCTTTTTTCTTTTTCTTTTTTCTTTTCCTTTTCCTTTTCCTTTTCCTTTTCCTTTTCCTTTTCCTTTTCCTTTTCCTTTTCCTTTTTGTTTTTATTTTCATTTTCCCTTTTCCTTTTTCTTTTTATTCTTATTCTTATTCTTATTCTTATTCTTATTCTTATTCTTATTCTTATTCTTATTCTTATTCTTATTCTTACTCTCTTCTGTGTAGCCACTGATAGCCTTCTCAATCTCCCTCTTGGACATGCCTAAGCCAGCAGACATAGGGCAGTACTTGAGGATGGAGCCAAAGGATGAACAGTGCAGGGGGCTGCATGTTGAGAAGGGGAGATGGAAGTGGTTGGGCGGATTTGACACCAACTCTTGCTGTGCAGGTGCATTAGGAATGCTCAGGCTGCATGGGTTCTGGCACAACTGAAATAGGAGGATGAGATCCCATGACCTGGGCAAAGAAAAAGCTGATCTGCAAATGATCTGACACTCTGCACATCCACAGCTTTACCTGAGCTCGGGTCATGGGATCCAAGAGAATGGATCAGCCTGCTGCCCCTGGGCTCTGCAGCCTGCTGATTACTATAAGCATCTGCTCTTAATTTTCACAGTGAGCTCTACAGGCAGATCCTGCAGACGCCAGGGGAATAAATTTCCTTTGTGCTCTGTTCTGTTGTAGCTTACTCCAGTGGCAGGCAAGCACAGCTCGGTTCTAACCATGTGCTTTGTAAAAATGAGTCTGGGGAGGAGAAGGCGGGGAGATGGTTACTGCTGCATGTGTGGGGATCTGATGCAATCCACAGGGCGAGCCACGTTTTTATGGATATTTCAGCACACACTGAGAATGACACATGAGCAGTCCAAGCTATTTTCAGAGCTGACAGCTTTTCTTTTCACTCCAGCAACTGCTTCTTCAATACACTGGAGTATGCAAAGTGCTTCAATAAACTTTTAATTAGGAGTAGGTGTAAACAGTGAGACCAGGAGAATGCTTTAGCCCGAACGAGAACTGACCTCAGCTCCTATCTGTTTTGTAAGGTTTTGTTAACTCTTTGAAAGAAATCCCATACCTTGTGGTTTAAGGGTTAACAGGTGGGCAGGTGGACCCCAGGACTCCGACGGGGTCACTGGGTTGTGTTCCCTCTTTTTTCCTGCCTAGCCACTGTCTAAGGAGACTGGAAGCTCCCTTCAGTCTCTCTCTTTCTACCTCCCTGCCTGGCTGGGAGCTGTTGCTGGCTGCTGGAAACCTCAGCGTGGCTGGGCCTGCAGCCACATGTTGGGGAGAAATCCAGTGCCATCCCAGATGAGGTTTTGTACATATCTGTATATAGCCCTTCCCTCAAGATCCCTGTACATCCTTTTTTCCTTAAAACCTTTCATTATTTGTTAAAATTACTTTCTTAGCCTCCAGTTCTGTGCAAGCCATTTTTTTCTCCCTTTTTTCTTTTTTCTTTTTCTTTTCTTTTTCTTTCTTTTTCTTTTTCTTTTCTTTTTCTTTCTTTTTCTTTTTCTTTTCTTTTTCTTTCTTTTTCTTTTTCTTTTCTTTTTCTTTCTTTTTCTTTTTCTTTTCTTTTTCTTTCTTTTTCTTTTTCTTTTCTTTTTCTTTCTTTTTCTTTTTCTTTTCTTTTTCTTTCTTTTTCTTTTTCTTTTCTTTTTCTTTCTTTTTCTTTTTCTTTTCTTTTTCTTTCTTTTTCTTTTTCTTTTCTTTTTCTTTCTTTTTCTTTTTCTTTTCTTTTTCTTTCTTTTTCTTTTTCTTTTCTTTTTCTTTCTTTTTCTTTTTCTTTTCTTTTTCTTTCTTTTTCTTTTTCTTTTCTTTTTCTTTCTTTTTCTTTTTCTTTTCTTTTTCTTTCTTTTTCTTTTTCTTTTTCTTTTTTTTTTTTCATTTCTCTTTCTTTTCCAATTTCTTTCTCTTTTTCTTTCTCGTTTTTTTTTGTTCTCCCCTTACTTCTCTGAGAGGGTAATCCAAGTTCTGCCTGTGGTGTGTTTGAAACCTTAAACAGTGGCACACATACTTTGGTTTCTGGCAAGGTTGAAAGCTGGAGTCCTGAAACAGACTAAGAAAGATTGGGTTTATGGCACTCCTGACTCAGGAAAGACCCAGCAGAAATCTGCTCTGCTGGGATTCATCTGCTAGAGCAGTTTGAATATATTTTGATCTGAGCTCCCAGATAGTTCTCTAAACTGAAATACTCAAAGCATTTGAGGGCCTTACAAGAGGGCACAGATTACAAATGGAATTCTCCAGGTAAATCTGAGATGGATTTTGCTGCAGTGGCTCTTTCACACTCGTACATGCTGAAGTTTCCTGACTGATACCAAGAATGCAAATCTGCTCTGGAAGGGATGTCTGTTTTTTTTCTTAAGATACCTAAATCAGTCAGGTGTTGGGGTTATTTCCTGGAAACTTCACTTCTTTCTGCAACCCTCCTGACAAAACCAACCAATCCCTTTGGTGTTTGCAACAGAAGGTGCATCCCACAGAGCCAATGCTGCACGCACGCTGCGTGGAGCAAGAAGTGTTTAAACGAGAGATGAGAAATTATGGCTCAAATAATGATGTGGAAGCCACTTTGACAAACAATGAAAATTGTTCTGGATGCACTCCAAATATCATTCCCATTCGTTACAGTCCTGGATCTGCTTAATATAGTGTCAGTGGTAATAATCTCACCAGACAGACACAAAATACAAACCTGAAATTGCGTAGCTCAATTATTTTGTTTACTAACGGTGTTAAACTACTGGGTTGGTTTGTTGGGGCATTTTTTTGTCTGAATCATGCAGGAGTGCTGTGATTTTTACCCTTAAAGTTGTCAGGAAATGCAGCAGTTTAGCATCAATACCTATTTCTTTGCAGATTGCATAATATGAATGAGTTTGATAGGAGTCACCATGGTGAGGAAAGGATAATGGAATTTCAGGTGATAATGAATTCGTTCCTTAAGCCATGTTCACACCCACACATGGATCCGGGGACCTTTGTAACACAATGCAACAATTTACTAGAAATCACAAAACACCAATTACAGAATTGGGCTGAAATTAGCTGCCAAATCCTCTGTCCCTGATAAAAGAAGGATTGGGGGGGGGGGGGAGGGAGGAAGTCATGCCAGCACATTTTAACTCCTTCCTAAAAAGGAAGGAGTTCGGGTCGCTCAGCGGCGCAGAAGTAGCTTGGCTGCGGTGGATGTGAAATGCAGAAGGAAAGGAAAATGAATAGGCCTTGAGAGGCAGTGAATATGAACTCAGTTTGGAGCATAATTATTTAAATAATTGTAGCCAATTAGCTTGGCGAACGTCCTGATTGGTGCAAGGGGAAGAGGAAAAGGAGTTGAGTTCTCTCTTGTGTTCAGCTGGATGAAAGAAAGGCAGCCTGCATGGAAGGGGCATGCATTACAAATGTCTCTTCATCCCTCAGACAATCCTGTCTGGCTTTCCTGGTAGCAGAGTACCAAACTGCAAGCAGAGCTGAGCAGGATCTGGCTTTCCATCACAGACAGTTAATAATTAAATCAAACATTATATTCAACAATAGAACATATGCATCAGCTTCTTTCAAATTGCATTTCCTTCCTGTTAGATCCATTAGTGTAAACCAGACTGCCTTTAGAAAACCCTTATTGCTGCTGCCTTTCAGCACAGTTCCTGAAATGGATAATGTGGTGCATATTATGGGCAATTACACAGAACTCCCTAGTGATAGGGTTTTAGAGTTTCAGAATAAAACAGCTGGATCTACAGGGCTGTAAACTAATCTGAACAAGAGACAATAGTGAGACATTTAATGCACGTTGTTAGGGCATGGACAAAGAGTAGACATGAAATACTGTGGATCACCCTGCCCGCTGTCACGACGCAGCACCTTCTCTGCAGCATCCTCTTTAACTCTTGCAAGGCAAGACAGTCAAAAGCCAAAAGATTTTGCCATCAACAAATGCATGTGCAGCTGTGCAGCTCGGGCTAATTGGAAACAAGACAGGAAGAAGTCTTGATCCAGAGCCCTGGTTTTCTCCTCACGTCAGAAGAGTCTGAATGAAATCCAGAACACTGCTGAAAAATGAATCTTTATTAATGCATAATGAATGTGTACCTAGATGGCACACACAACCCTATCATAGTATCATAGGGAAAGTGGATGGATAAGGTATTTGGAGGTATTTGGGAGGGTATTTAGAATCATAGAATCATAGAATGATAGAATGGTAAAGTTGGAAGGACCTCAAAGATCATCTAGTTCCAACCCCCTGAACTTGAAATGTATCTAAACTAAAAAAACTTGCCAACCTATCTAAAATACTTGAAATCTATCTAGAATAAAATAACTTGCTGTGTATCTAAAATAATTGAAATGTACCTAAAAGAAGTTGCTGTGTATCTAAAATACTTGAAATGTATCTAAAATAAAAGAACATGCCTGTGTATCTAAAATGCTGAAATATATCATAGAATGGTAAGGTTGAAAGGGACCTCAAGGATCATCCANTCTTGCTGCAGCCCAGCACACAGTTGCTGTCTGGGCTGCACTCACACTGCAGCCTCATCTTGAGCTTTTCCTCACCCCACACCCCCAGGGCCTGTTCCTCAGGGCTGCTCTCAGCCATTCCCCATCCAGCCTGGAGCTGTGCTTGGGATTGTGCCTACCCAGGTGCAGAACCTTACACTTGGCCTTGTTGAATGTCATGAGGTCACAACTTGGTGTTATCATTTCATAGTATCATAGAATAGTAGGGGTTGGAAGTGACCTCTGGAGATCATCCAGTCCAACCTCCCTGCCAAAGCAGGATCACCTAGGGCAAGGCACACAGCCCTTACATTAAACCCTTACATTTACCTCATGTTGAGGTATCTCCACCCCTCTTTTACTGTTTCAATTCACTCTAAATCTTTCCATGCAAACATTGCATTTCCTCTCTGATCTATCAAGAGTACTGCTGCAACATGTAGTGCTTGGTCCTTCATCAGTTCCAAGTGACAGTGAAGCTCCCATTAATGTCAGTAAAACAGCAAGGAATTTTTAGAGTAGCACACACACTGTTTGGGAGCACAAGCACCATGATTACATGATTACACCTGCAGTCCTGTGTGCAGGTCTGGAGCCCCCAGCACAAGAAGGACATGGAACTGTTGGAGTGGGTCCAGACGAGGCCACCAAGATGCTGAGAGGGCTGCAGCAGCTCTGCTGTGAGGACAGGCTGAGAGAGTTGGGGCTCTGCAGCCTGGAGAAGAGAAGGCTTCCAGGAGACCTTAGAGTAGGCTTCCAGGATCTGAAGGGGGCTCCAGGAAGGCTGTGGAGGGACTATTGACAAGGTCTGGGAATGACAGGATGAGGAGGGTTAAACTGACAGAGGGGAGATTTAGACTAGATGTTAGGAGGGTGAGGGTGGTGAGACACTGGCACAGGTTGCCCAGGGAGGTTGGGAAGCAAAGAATCAGCCAATGAATATTCCATCACATTGGGTGATTCTGNTTCCATGATCCTGTGATTCTGTGATACTATGATTCTGTGATTCTATGAATCTGTGATTCTGTGATTCTATGATTCTGTGATTCTGTGATTCTATGAATCTGTGATTCTATGATTCTATGATTCTGTGATTCTGTGATTCTATGAATCTGTGATTCTATGATTCTGTGATTCTGTGATTCTGTGATTCTATGTTTCTGTTGCAGCAGTGTGAACAGTAAGTAAGAAAAGAAGAGAAACTTTCACAGTGTCTCTTTAGGAAAGCAACAATGTGAAATCATGTCAACTGATTTTTCAAGAGGACAGAGACTGATTTTTTCACCAGCTCCTCTTCTGTGACTCTGCTTATCAGCAGGGTCCAGAAGTCACCAGCAAGTTAGCATTTTGTAATGCTGTGGCAAAATGAGCAAATCATTCAGCAGGCAACAGCAGCCTAATGAAATAAAATAATAAAAAAATAAAAATTTGCTGCTTTGAGAAATTCAGAAAACAACTCAGAGTTTTCAATATAGTGTGCTTGGAGTTTCTCACCTTGCAGAACCTGGAGACAAGCTGTTGCAGCTCCCTCCTGTTTAAAAGCGGACTCCTTTTGCTCAGAAGATTGATTCTCACAGTCACAGAGGCATATAAAAGCACATCCTCTGTAGAGAGTGGTAAGATTTGTGAGTCCATCTTTCTGCATAGCAAAATGGTAGAAGGAGAAAATTGGACACAAACCCATTTTATTCAGCTGTCCCTGACAGTCATGGCTGCCCTGTCCCCCTGGAGAGCTGCTGTCCTTTTCTAATAACAGCTTTATGACCCCACATTAGAGGGCAGGCTGGGCCAAAACTCAGCGAGAGGGAAAGCAGATGGCCAAGGAATATCTTCTTCCCAGGGGAGAAGCAGACCCTCTGGTAGAGAATAAAGCCACCAGAAATTGCCTTGGGGTGAGCAAGTAGCATAATGTCGTCAGGACCTGCCCCCAGGCAGTGACATGCCAAGGGCCTGGAGCAGGGCATGATCCCACGTAGCTAACGAACATGGGCACCCCAAAGTTGCCACCTTTAGCAGCCCTGAGTCTATGGTGCAGTGAAACTGCCTTTCTGCATGGAAGAATGCCCAAAATGGCTGATGCGAAACTTTGGCAAGGCTGCGTGTGGCTGGGGAAGGGCAGCCAGGTTGGGAGCTCTTTAGCAGCCTGCACCTCACGTTTGCCAAGGCAGGGAACTTGGGAACTTTGCTGAGGTGACTGTAGTGGTGGCAAGTCACACTGTTTGTACTGTAGAGAGTAGAGAGACTGTGGTGTGTGGCTGGATTTGGGTCACGACTTCCCTCGTTGCAGAGGTTGGACAGGGAACAGCTCAAGAGAGTCCAGCTCAGAGCCACAGCAATGCTGAAGGCAGTGGAAGATCTTCCTTAGGAGGAGAGCCTGAGGGAGCTGGGGCTGTGCTGCTGGGAGAGGAGGAGCCTGAGGGGAGACCTCATTGCTGGTTCTAAATATGTGCAGGTGAGTGCCAGGAGGCTGGAGCCAGGCTCTGCTGGGTGATGCCCAGTGACAGCACAAGGGGCAGTGGGGGAAGCTGAGGCATAGGAAGCTCCATGGAAACAGGAGGAGGAATTTTTTCCCTGTGAGGGTGACAGAGCCCTGGCACAGGCTGCCCAGGGGGGTTGTGGAGTCTTCCTCTCTGGAGATATTTAAGAGCTACCTGGATGTGTTCCTGTGTGATCTGCTCTGGGTGATGCTGCTGTGGCAGGGAGGTTGGACTGGATGAGCTTTGGANAGGCTCCTCCTCTCCCAGCAGCACAGCCCCAGCTCCCTCAGGCTCTCCTCCTAAGGAAGATCTTCCACTGCCTTCAGCATTGCTGTGGCTCTGGGCTGGACTCTCTCAAGCAATGACAGGGCAGTTTATTTTATAGTTCCTAACAAGAATTGCCTTCAGTTATGTGATTCCAAAATATATAAACCCCTTTCTGTTTAGTTCCTTCCTTTGTCTATATGGTGACCAGTGACAATGACAGTGACAGCATTTATGTGGTTCTGTGCTGGACTCTCTCAAGCAGTTCCCTGAGGTGCTGCTTCAACTGAGGGGCCCAGAACTGGATGCAATATTCCAGATGCAATCTCAGCAGGGCAGGGCAGAGCCGAGGGGGAAGAGAACCTCTCCAACCTACAGCCCTTCTAATCCACCCCAGAATGGGGCCAACCTTCTTGGCTAATGCCAGCACAAGAGCTGGCATAACACAAGGCCAGATGGCATTGTGGCACACACACAACTGTGCTTCTTGGCTTCTCAGAACCCATGGTCAAGCTGGCTGGACACGTTTGCAAAACAGCTTTCTGTGAGTTAATCTGGATGCGTGTCCTGCTCCCTCTGCACAAATAACCACCAAACAGCTTTTTAAACCTTTAGTGTAGTACTCGACTCCCTACAACTATCCTGCTGCTAATTGCAGCAAATTTTGGTCTTAATTTCATCAGAGTCAATGTAAAGCAACCTTACTGAAAGCTGATCAGAGGGAATTTCACATTGCTTTGAGCCTGCCGTCTTGTAGGCAGCAGCGATGCGTGTGGACTGCATTTGGTATAAAGCATCAAGTGCTGCCTCTTTGGTAATTAACATTAGAGAGCTGCCTGAAGTCTTAAAACTAAAAGATCCTGTAAAGGACATTTCTTTGTGCAGATCTAAAGGTGTTACTCAAGGAACTCAGAATAACAGAATCACACAGGGTTCAGAAAGGATCTCTGGACATCTTCTAATCCAACCCCCACCTCGGCCAGCAGATGTTGCACAGAAGTGTCCAAAGAGTTGGTTTGTTTCTTTGGCCCCAGCCTGAAAGATGGAGAACTGCTGGGACTTGAAGAACATGAATCTCTAAGATCATATGATGGAGAAAGATTCCTTCAGAAGCATGTTTTTATTCTCTGATACCTTAGGTGCTATGCTCTGCCTTGCCTGCTGTCTCTGTAGTAACTAAGACATCACTTCCACTGTTACTGCAACATGCAAGTGTCCCCTCCCTTGCCCTGCTGCCCACACTGCTCTTGCTGCAGCCCAGCACACAGTTGCTGTCTGGGCTGCACTCACACTGCAGCCTCATCTTGAGCTTTTCAGCACCCCACACCCCCAGGGAGTGTTCCTCAGGGCTGCTCTCAGCCATTCCCCATCCAGCCTGGAGCTGTGCTTGGGATTGTGCCTACCCAGCTGCAGGACCTTACACTTGGCCTTGTTGAATGTCATGAGGTTGGCCTGGGCACAGCTCTGCAGCCTGTCCAGCTCCCTCTGGATGGATCCCTGCCCTCTAGCAAGTCGACTGTGCCACACAGCTTGGTGCCATCTGCACACTTGCTGAGGCTGCACTGATTCCTCTGTCCATGGCACTGACAAAGATGTCAAACAGCACTGGTACCAGCACTGACCCCTGAGGGAGCCACTTGGCACTGGT
>WBNM01004297.1:8025-26772 GCA_013399055.1 Ramphastos sulfuratus
AAAAAAAAAAAAAAAAAAAAAAGCTAAAAAACCCCACATTAAATAGACTCACTTTCCTTTCAAAAATACAATATTGAAGCACTCTTTCCCCAAAGAAGTGGTCATCCTCCACCCAACTGTTTTGATTAAACTGAACCAATCTTTTCCAGCTGTAATTAAACTCAATGGAGAACCACTTTGAATAGCTGATGGCTCGGACAGGTTTTTTTTTAAGGCTAAGTTATGAACAAACTGACATCTTCTTCAGATTTTTTTTTTTTTTAAATTATTCCAGTAAATACATATTTTATATCATTCCAATGAAATGCTGGGGCTCAAAAATTACAATAGGTTTGTAGCAGGACTTCATTAAGCAGCTGCTCATCTCTCTTCTGTGGGTGAAGATGAATAGCTTCGCTGAGCCGACGTTGTGCAGAGCAGATGAATTCACTTGTCAGCTATTGAAAGGAACCTGCATTCTCTGTTCCCAATTATTCTGAGTTCATGGAGATACTCTTCATTTGCAGTAGTACTACTGCTAGGCTATTCATTCTCCCCTTCACCAGAGGGATTGGAGGTGTTGCATGCACACAATCTGAAGTAGCTTTTTGTTTTCCCCACGTTTACTCAAGTATTTTACCCTCTGAATGTTTGATTTCATTTGAATCATTTATTAGCTGAGTGCTACTCTCTTCTGGGCTAGCTGAGATCAGTGGGAAAGTGAGATTTCAAAGGGGCTACACACTCACTTGGTGCCTCTAAAGGTACAAGGATGGAACCCTTGCATGATTCTGGATCTGCTGTGGAAGAGACTTGGTTGGGAAGGTCACATTCTAGATCTTGCCTATTGGGATTTCAAAGGGGTGCACACTCCCTTGGTGCCTCTAAAGGTACAAGGATGGAACCCTTGCATGATTCTGGATCTGCTGTGGAAGAGACTTGGTTGGGAAGGTCACATTCTAGATCTTGCCTATTGGGATTTCAAAGGGGTGCACACTCCCTTGGTGCCTCTAAAGGTACAAGGATGGAACCCTTGCATGATTCTGGATCTGCTGTGGAAGAGACTTGGTTGGGAAGGTCACATTCTAGATCTTGCCTATTGGGATTTCAAAGGGGTGCACACTCCCTTGGTGCCTCTAAAGGTACAAGGATGGAACCCTTGCATGATTCTGGATCTGCAATGGAAGAGATCTGATAAAGAAGGTCACATTCTAGTTCTTGCCTATTGGGATTTCAAGGGGGCTACACTCTCCCTTGGTGCCTCTAAAGCTGCATGGCTGGAACCCTTGCATGATTCTGGATCTGCTGTGGAAGAGACTTGGTTGGGAAGGTCACATTCTAGATCAAGCCTACAAACTTGACAAAACAACCAACTGAAAAGGGTTCACTTTAAGTGTAAGGGCCCCCACTGAACTCAGATTGTTTAAAAAGTGTTTTACACAACAAATTAAAGTGTGGAATCAAAATCTGGTCTGCTGGAATTTGAGAGAACTGGAACTAAGTAATTTTGGTTTTCCTTCTATGCTTAATGACCATTTGCTTACACACACCAAAAAAAAAAAAANACCCCCACCAAAAAAAAAAAAAAAAAAACCACCTCACAAACCAAAAAAACAAAGAGAAAAACCAAAACAAACCAAAACCCACCACAAACTGAACTAATTTTGCATGAGTGATAAAGTTTCAGGTAGTTGCAGAGCTATTACAGTTTTTCCTTCTTACAACCCTTACTGTAGTATAAACACTGCTTTAAAGCTTGTGTTTGTTATTCAGGTGAGACAAGAAGCTCTACTTTAAAAGGCTTCACAACAACACAAATGCTCAAACACTGAAAAAACAACCCAAAACACCACACGACTGCCATGTGCAGCACCACCTAGTAATGACAGGGAATTTTAAGAACAAGGTCTGAGTGTATTTGGAACCCTATAAACTGAGGGAGAGAGCAAAAACTCACACACAAAGAAGTGCTGCAGAGAAAACAAGAAGATGATTGTAATTTGCAAATAAAGAATGTCTAATTCTGATCTCCTCAGCCCATTTTCCTCCCTTTTCTAATAAATGAATTAATTGCCTCTAGATGAGCCTTTTAGCATCTCAGCAGGAGTAAATCTGTTTTTATTTACCTTGGTGCAAATTCACAGGGATTTCTAAATGGCAGCTTCCTTACTTGTGCTGAGAAAGGATGAAAGTGGTCTGCAGACAGAATATTCAGCTTTCAGCACTTCTAAATAAAGCTGAAGCTTAGCTGGATGAGAGAGGTGCTTAGCTATTGAGATCCTGGCAGTGGTGGTGCATTATAGCTCATGTACCTGGGCTGGAGCAGCTCTCCTATGAGGAGAGGATACAAGAGTTGGGGCTCTGCAGCCTGGAGAAGAGAAGGCTTCCAGGAGACCTTAGAGTAGCTTTCCAGTATCTGAAGGGGGCTACAGGAAGGCTGGGGAGGGACTATTGACAAGGGCTTGCAATGCCAGGACAAGGGGCAATGGGTTTGAACTGGCAGAGGGGAGATTGAGACTGGATGTTAGGAGGAAGTTGTTTGCAGTGAGGGTGGTGAGACACTGGCACAGGTTGCCCAGGGAGGTTGTGGCTGCTCCCTGCCTGGAGGTGTTCAAGGCCAGGTTGGAGGAGGCCTTGAGTGACCTGTGCTAGTGGGAGGTGTCCCTGCCTATGGCAGGGGGTTGGAACTGGATGATCCTTGAGGTCCCTTCCAACCTTACCATTCTCTGATGCTATGTACTTCCCCCTCTCATTAATCAGGGACTGGAGACAAAGCTGGGTAGGTCAGTGCCATTCCACGGAGGGTGATCCACAGGGGTTTTTCTCAGCCAGTTCTAATTTGTTTACTTGAAATAGGTTATTCTGCTGTGCTATCACCTCCTTGTCCTCCAAGCCTTCCATGGCCTTATGCATCTGCTTCATGTGCAGACATAGCAGTGTCTCACAGTCCCTGTGAGGCCAAGAACTAGTTCCAGGGGTTATTTAGAATCACAGAATGTCAGGGGCTGGAAGGGATCTCCAAATCTTATCTGGTCCAGCCCCTCTGCCAGAGCAGGAGCACCCAGAGCAGATCACACAGGAACACATCCAGGCAGGGTTTGGAGAAAGAGACTCCACAACCCTCCTGGGCAGCCTGTTGCAGTGCTCTGTCACCCTCACAAGAAAAAGATTCTTCCTCATGTTTAAATGAAGCTTCCTATGGCTCAATTTCCACCCATTGCCCCTTGTGCTGTCACTGGGCATCACCCAGCAGACCCTGGCTCCAGCCTCCTGGCACTCACTCCTTGCATATTTATAGCCATGAATGAGGTCAGCCCTTAGTCTCCTCCTCTCCCAGTAGCACAGCCCCAGCTCCCTCAGGCTCTCCTCACAAGGAAGATGTTCAACTTCCTTCATCACCTTTGTGGCTCTGTGCTAGACTTGCTTAAGCAGCTCCCTGTCCTTGTACTAGGGGACCCAGAACTGGACACAATATTCCAAATGAAGCCTCAGCAGGGCAGGCATTTACCTCAACATGTTAGATTTGCTGACACTATGTAAGATCTACTTAAAAACTGATGAGTTTCATGCTACTAAATCCCAGGCAAAGACTCCTATCCAGTCAGGTATTGGTCACTGAGGCTGGTGGCCAAGTTTGGCAAGTTTTCCTTCTCCTTACTGGCAATTCAGGAGTCTCTACTCCATCACTAGACTATAGAAGAATAAACTTTCTTTCAATTAGTACTTCTGTAGCTGAATTGACATTTTCCTTTGAAGCAGCATCCTAACTTCTGAGGAGGTTTCTCTTGAGGAAGAGCACAACTGAAAGGACCAAGGCAATGTGATGCTTCTGGCTAACTCCTTCCTCACAGCATAAGCTGAGGATGTCTGCAAGCATCAAACAAAGAAGTATGGACAGAACACAAAGGGTAAGACTTCCAGCTTTGAGTAACTACCACATTTCTTTGGAACACAGATGGCCATGAGCCTGTCACACAGGAGAGCAATGAATCTGGGCCAAATCAGCTGTCTGATGTTCTGTGGAAGGAAGAGGGAAATCCAAAACCAAGAAAAGAATCAAATCTTTTTTTGACTGCCTTACAGAAGCTCCTTTTTTTTCCCCTCTGGCAGATGTGTTAGTGGTGGAAAGAGGTGAAACTATCATGAAATTTGGGCCTGGGAAATTTTAAATGTCATTTTGAAGTGCCTCGTTACTGCCTAAGTCTCAATGCTAGTGCATGGATCCAGCACTGCACAGCCTGCAGGCCATGGCTGGGCTAATCCTTTTCAGGTAGAAGTCTGCTACTTGTGGGGTATTTTCCTTTCCCTTCATTCTAATAAGAACTAGAAGTACATTCACAAGGGGAAAAACAAAATGACAACGAAATACAGAAAAGCAGTAGCCCTGAGATGCTCTCACAATTTCTCTGCCCTGCCCAAATATGCTCACTGCAGACCCCATATAATCCTTTATCATTGTTACCACTTATTTTGCCTCATCTTCTGGCAAATTCTACCTTCTAGGATCTTAAACACTCAGTTGTTGGGGTTTTTTTCCCCCCATGTCAGTCCTGTCCCTGTTATTCTAATAAATATTGTACCTGTCCTTCAAAAATATAGAAGCCCAGTTCAGCACTCTTGCTGTGCTCCTGGCATTTGCTTAGAGAAGACAGGGATGAGACAACATACAGATGCCAAGGACAGAGGTTTTTTTCACTCCCAGTCACCTCTCACTAGATATCTTAGGGTATTTTTCATTGCTAAACAACCAATGCATCACCTTGGGAGGTGGCAAGTTACCTGAGATGCTCGGCACTCTTGCTGTCAACAGGAAAAAAAAGGCAGATTGGCCTGATAATTGCCCCTGTTAGTAGCTTCTCTCTTTACACATGAAACGTGGCAAGTTCAAGGACAAGGCAAATGGCTCCCAGAATTTCAGCACTCAAAGTACTAAGTGGTAAAACACAGGGCACAAAATGGGTTGTCTCTTCGAGGCCAATTCTGCCGCTGCTCTTGATGTCTAATAAAGCCCTATCATCTCTCAGCTTCACTGGATGTGAATTCTTGCATTCATGAAAGAAATAATAACCAGAATCCTCTACATTAGGATTTCAAAGCAAAAGGACTCTCCAGGAAAGATTCTGCTTCACTACAAAGCTCTCTGCTCTGCTCGGTGGTAATCACAGAAAGCTCCAGGCTGGCAAAGCCCCTCAGGAGCACCAAGCCCAACCTAGAACCCTACTCTGCAAGAGTCACCTTAAACCATAGCCCCAAGCACCACATCCAAACCACCCTGAAACACAGCCAGGCTGGGGGACTCCACCACCTCCCTGGGCAGCTCATTCCAGTCCCTGACCACTCTCTCCCTTAAAAAACTTTTTCCTAGTGTCCAATCTAAACCTCCCCAGCCTCAGCTTGAGGCCATTCCCCCTTATTCTGTCTCCAATTCCCTGTGAGCAGAGCCCAGCAGCAGCCTCTCCACAATGTCCCTTCAGGTAGCTGTAGACAGCAATGAGCTCTGCCCTCAGCCTCCTCTTCCTCACACTACCCATCCCCAGCTCCCTCAGTCCCTCCTCATCAGATTTATTCTCCAGGCCCGTCCCCAGCTTTGTTGCCCTCCTCTGGCCCCACTCCCGCCCCTCCACATCTCTCTCGTACTTTGGTGCCCAAAACTGAACACAAAACACTCAGCCCCAAATGTTACAGCCAGACCCTGACTGACAAACTGGGCACTGATTGGGCTTTCCAGGAAAGACAGAAGGAATTACTTTCACTAAATGCTTGAATAAAGCTATTGCAGATGCTCTGGGTGATGGATGAAATTGAACCATTTGAGGTTAAACACTTAAACGTTGGATCAGGGCTTTACATATACTACTTACATCTCATTAGCATAGCAAAGCTTCACTCAGCAAATGGCCCTGAGTGCTTTGTCCAGCAATTTTAGGTCCTAGATTGAAACAAGAGGATGATTTAGAGAATCCCTGAAGCTCCTGTTAGGCCTAACAAGATCCATTGAAAGTATTAACCATGGAGAATTAAACAAAAAAGAAAAAAAAAAAATAGTTGACTTGGACTTGAGTAAGGCATTTGGCTCTGTCCCACCTGACATCCTGGTCACCAAGCTGGAAAAACATGGACTGGATGTGTGGAGCACTGCTGGATAAGGAACTGGCTGGATGGTGGCACACAGAGAGTGGTGATCAAGGGTACAATGTCCACCTGCAGACCAGTGCCAAGTGGTGTCCCTCAGGGGTCACTGCTGGCACCAGTGCTGTTTGACATCTCTATCAGCAACATGGGCAGAGGAATTGAGTGCACCCTCAGTGAGTCTGCAGATGGCACCAAGCTGTGTGGCACAGTCGACTTGCTAGAGGGCAGGGATCCATCCAGAGGGACCTGGACAGGCTGCAGAGGTGTGCCCAGGCCAACCTCATGACATTCAACAAGGCCAAGTGTAAGGTCCTGCACCTGGGTAGGCACAATCCCAACCACAGCTCCAGGCTGGGTGGGGAATGGCTGAGAGCAGCCCTGAGGAACAGGCCCTGGGGGTCTGGGGTGATGAAAAGCTCAAGATGAGGCTGCAGTGTGAGTGCAGCCCAGACAGCAACTGTGTGCTGGGCTGCAGCAAGAGCAGTGTGGGCAGCAGGGCAAGGGAGGGGATTCTGCCCCTTTGCTCTGCTCTCCTCAGACCCCATCTGGAGTCCTGTGTGCAGTTCTGGAGCCCCCAGCACAGGAAGGACATGGAAGTGTTGGAGTGGGTCCAGAGGAGGCCACCAAGATGCTGAGAGGGCTGCAGCAGCTCTGCTGTGAGGACAGGCTGAGAGAGTTGGGGCTCTGCAGCCTGGAGAAGAGAAGGCTTCCAGGAGACCTTAGAGTAGCCTTCCAATATCTGAAGGGGGCTACAGGAAGGCTGGGGAGGGACTATTGACAAGGTCTGGGAATGACAGGAGAAGGAAGAATGGGTTTGAACTGGCAGAGGGGAGACTGAAACTGGATGTTAGGAGGAAGTTTTTTGCAGTGAGGGTGGTGAGACACTGGCACAGGTTGCCCAGGGAGGTTGTGGAGCACAGTACCACAGAATGTGATCTTTGATCTTTGATCACATTCTGTGCTTCTGTGCTCCACATCCTCTCTGGAGGTGTTCAAGGCCAGGTTGGATGAGGCCTTGAGCAACGTGTTCTAGTGGGAGGTGTCCCTGCCTATGTCCTTGGAACTGGCTGAGCTTTGAGGTCCCTTCCAACCTAAACCATTCTATGATTCTGAAAGTTTTCCTTTTGGAAATTACTAAGTTGTGCTGGTTTTGGAGGGGAGAAAGTTCTTAAGGACAATCACAGTAGAAACAGGCCAAGCTGAAGGAGAAATATTAGTTTGCAAAGCATAAGAAAGAGCCACAGCACAAGTTGGAACATGATTAGCATTCACATAATAAAGGCAAACAAAACAGTTTCTGCTGATGGCTTCAGGCATCCCCTGTGGGCTGAATGCCCAAAAAAGTAAGACACATACTCACTCCTACCTCAGGAGTAGTAGCAGAGAGCACTGCTGTTCAGGGTAGATAGAAAATAAGATGAGCTAAATATTAACATTTCAAGAAAACAAAAGCCACAGGAGAGCACTGATGGTCTCTTTAGCCTACTGAGTGTTTTAATGGAGAGGTTTATGCACTCAGAATGAATCACTGTTATTTACTGCCTCCAAGCAGGATGGGATGATGTGATAAGGAAGGGCTGAAGACTTTGTGTTTCCATTCTGCCATCTCTCTTCCTTAACAGCTGTAAAAATTAACACACACCTAATCTTGGCAAGAGAGAGTAGTGAGAAGCAGGAAAGGCAAACAGCTTTTGTATTGAGAGGTGAGGAATGGTCCAGTCCTGCTGTTTATAAAGGTAAATGTCAGTGTCAAAGAAGTCAATGGAAGTTGGTTGTAAAGGACCAGCTCCTCTTAAGTGCTCATTCTTTCAGCAGCACCAGGATGCTGTAGCCAGGCACCCAGTGGAAGCTGATGGACATCTGTCCTTTTGCACTGAGGGGCAAGAGAGGGAGTTGTTGAATAAGAAGGTGATTATTTTTGTTTGTTTAATCACCCTTTTTTCTTTTTTTTTTTTTTTTTTGGACCTTGATGGCACCCCTATTTTCTTCAAAATAATTGTACTAGTACTCTGTGTCTGAAGCCTATTTTGGTTTTTCAGCATGAGTATTTGGAGGCTCCTTTTCCTGAACTGCAGGCAAATTGATAGCTGCAGACAGCAGAAGGCTTTTTTTTTTTTTTGGAAGAGCTTGGCAGCAAAGAGTGCATCACCTCCAAAAGTGAAGTGTGCCACGAGCTGCTCTTGCAAGCTCCTATGGAGAGCAATAGCCTTGGACAATGTATTTAGGAATCATAGAATCAGTCAGGGTTGGAAGGGAGCACAAGGAGCATCCAGTTGCAGTCCCCCTGCCATGGGCAGGGACACCTCACACTAGCTCAGGCTGGCCACAGCCTCAGCCAGCCTGGCCTTAAACACCTCCAGGGATGAGGCTTCCACCACCTCCCTGGGCAACCCCTGCCAGGCTCTCACCACCCTCATGCTGAACAACTTCTTCCTAACCTCCAGTCTGAATCTCCCCATTTCCAGCTTTGTTCCATTTCNCCCTTGGTATTGCCCCCACTGAGTGAATCATAGAATGGTAAGGTTGGAAGGGACCTCAAGGATCATCTAGTTCCAACCCCCTGCCATAGACAGGGACACCTCCCACTAGTACAGGTATCACAGTATCACAGTATAATGAAGGTTGGAAGAGACCTCAAAGATCATCAAGTCCAACCCATCACTCAAGGCCATCTCTCCCTCTGGACTTGAATATGCTGCTGAGCTCCCCCTTCTCCACACGTGCACCTTCCTAATTTCCATCAATCTCAACACAGAATCATAGAATGGGAAGGCTGGAAGGAGACCTCAAGGATCATCTAGTCCCAACCCCCTGCCATAGGCAGGGACACCTCCCACTAGCACAGGTTACTCAAGGCCTCCTCCAACCTGGCCTTGAACACCTCCAGGGAGGGAGCAATGACTCAAGCCCCAAATGTATTTAGCATCTCAGCCCAGCAGACTCTCTTTGGAGCACTCAGCTCAGCCCATAAATGCACCCTCAGTCTTGCTTAGCAGCACAGCTCATCCCAGTGAGCACAGCACCAACGTGGTGCTGCTGGTCCCTTTAAATATGGTGATTGCCTATAGCTGTGCAGTTAAGATATCAGTGGAGTACACTTTAATTAGCCCAGAGGAAATCACAGTAGGGATGAAATGAGTCGGGTTGTTGTTCCTCTGTTTTTGCTAGCAGCAAATAAAAGCATGTAATTAGCTTTTTAAAAGGCATTTTCAGGATCTTAAGGTTATCATAACTGTAAACAATAGTATATTTATCTAATCTGAGAGTGGCACTTGAAGTGTATTTTAGTTCTGAATAGGAAGCATTACAATTACAATTGGTCTACAGGGTTTTGAAGAATTGTGTTTGGGCTGGGAAAAAAAAAATGCAGCTTGGCAGCAGTTGCACTAAAAGAGAGCTTTAAAAGTTGTTGTTTTGGTTTGGTTTTTTTTTCCAAGTAAGAAATACCTGCTTCCCAGTGTCAAAACAGTAAAACCAAAAAAAAAATGTTATTTTGATTCATTCCAATATTCATTTATAATGCATTGGTTTGAATAAATACATTTAAGGATGTACAGTAGTGCATAATTCAAGCTCTGAATGACAAAGATTCATCAAAATAATGCTATGTAAAAGTTGAACTGCTTCAAAAATGATGATTTGGATATAGCTGAAAGGAAAGAATCTGCTGGGTTCATTTTGAAGAATAACAGCACCTCCCTCAAACCACTTTTTTTTTTTTTTTCCCCACATCATATTTTTCCATGCAAGTTTCCAACCACTTTAATCCACTCTGCTCCTGCTATCTACATGAACTTTTGCAGCCAGGTTTTCCTTGCAGTGATAGTAATGCACATCAGGAATTCTTCAATGGAACTAATTTAGCATAGAATGGTAAGGTTGGAAGGGACCTCAAGGATCATCCAGTTCCAACCCCCTGCCATAGGCAGGGACACCTCCCACTAGTACAGGTCACTCAAGGTCTCATCCATCATGGCCAAAAGGTTTGGATCAGAGGTGGAAATACAATTTGCTAACTGTGGTAACTTCCTCCTACAGATCTACCTGGAGGGAAGATCCCAAAGCTGCCACCTCAAGAGAATCTTGTGAGTGGATTTGAAACCAAGAACCAGAGAAGTGGAATTAGAGTGGAAGGGAACAGCTACAGGAAATGACTGCAAAATGGTTTCATCCAACAAATATTGTATGGGAGAGGTTTGTACCAGGAGCATCTAATCAACAGCTTACCCTCAACTGGCCAACCAAAGCTGGAGCTAAATCAGAATCCTCTTCAAGAGGATTAAAGAGAATTTCACCAGGAAGCTGGTTTGTTATTTTCCAGACAAAGCACAGCGCAAATTAAGTCTCTGAAGGAAAATTATCACCAACAGGTTCCTTAAAAAGGGATATAGTCCTTTTAATGGAAAAACCCTCAGGGCTTAAGGAATCCATACTACAAACCTAATGGGACATGGAGAATGAAGTGCTGCTCTCCCACTGAGCTCACTGTTGGTCTGTGTCTCTGCATTTCATCTAAACCCTGCCCTGAGCTCACTGTTGGTCTGTGTCTCTGCATTTCATCTAAACCCTGCCCTGAATTACACCCAATGGCAGCTTTCTATTTGGAGCCCTGCAGGAACCCACAGCTGTAGGGAGCAGGACCTTTGCTTCTCCAAGTCCAATTTTTTATAGCATTTAAACTCTTACTATTAATCACCTGCTGCATTAGGAGGAGCAGCCAAAAAAGCTATTATCTCCTAAAAAAAAAGTATTAGGAATCACTTTCCTGCTTGCATGTGGATACCCAGGTGAAGTTCATAGAATGGCTTAGGTTGGAAGGGGCCTCAAAGATCATCCAGTTCCAGGGACATCTCTCACTAGAACAGGTTGCTCAAGACCTCATCCAAGGTGGTCCTGAACCCCTCCAGGGATGTTGTGGAGCACAGAATCACAGAATGTGATCTTTGATCACATTCTGGGATTCTGTGCTCCACAACCTCCCTGGGCAACCTGTGCCAGTGTCTCACCACCCTCACTGCAAACAACTTCTTCCTAACATCCAGTTTCAATCTCCCCTCTGCCAGTTCAAACCCATTCCTCCTCCTCCTGTCATTACCAGACCTTGTGAATAGTTCCTCCCCATCCTTCCTGTAGCCCCTTTCAGATCCTGGAAGCCCTCTGAAGTTCCACACCTCCCCTCAAACAGAAAGAAAATAAATCAGTTCCATTTATTCATGTATTTCACAAAGCAGACAGACAGAATTGACTGTCAGACAAACACATTCATTGCCAGCACTACAAGGGGAATTGAGTTTGTGATGGTTCCTGATCAGAGGGATCAGCTCTGAGTGCTTTGGACAGGAACATTGCAATTCATATACAGTACATATCTATCTTGCAAGCATCAGCATCATGCACAGGTACTGCTCCTCAGGGACAATGCAGTGATTTTGAATGCTTTTGACACACAGAACCAACACATCCACAGCTGAACGGGTTTGGGTTGCTTGTGGTTGCTGTGGGTTTGGGTTGCCTTTGGGTGAAAATTAGCTACTGTTTCAATTATCCAAGATTTTAGGTGCTGAATTCCTACACAAACACCTATTCAACTATTCCCTGTTGAGATTGGTGGAGTTAGATATTAAGAAAAGAAATGGCTTTGGGAGATCTAGAATTACTACTAGAGCCTAGCCAAAAATTAGTGAGTGGAAAAATAGAAGAACCACCAGCACAATTTTTACCATAAAACCTTCTCAGCATGAATGGTTTTTGCCACCAGACTGCAATAATTCAGAGCTGACTCTGCAGACTGAATGCATTACAAGGCAGTTGTCTCCAAAAGGGAATTGCTGGTTTGGTGCTCACTGATACTGAACCTCACAAAGCTTCCTCCCCTGAAGCAGATTTCCCAGGGAGGGACTCCTCCAGCCACCAATGCATCACTCAGACAAAAGCCCCTTCACTTCTCACATCTCCAGCAGTAAATTGCACACAATTAGTGACTGCTGAACATCAGATTCGGGTTGGAATAACCTAATGAACTTTCTCACACATCACTCTAACCTTTGCTAAATAAATGCAGTAAAGGTTGAATTGTTATTTTTTTTTTCCTCCCCTCTTGGATGAAAAATATTGACTCATCTTACAGGAACTCCATGAGAGGTGACAGCATTAAAAAACCTCACAAGATTGAGCTACCTGTAATCATTTGCTAAATTCCTATCTCAGTGTACACTGATAACACCATCCTGGTGGCATCTGCACCCCTGCAGGGTGTACACTGCTGATACTGCACTCAAACTTTATTTCCTTGCTACATAAGGAGCTGCAAATATCAGGCTTTGTTTAGGGGGAGAGGAGAAGAGAAGAGAAAGAGAGAGAAGGGAGAGGAGAAGAGAAGAGAAAGAGAGAGAAGGGAGAGGAGAAGAGAAGAGAAAGAGAGAGAAGGGAGAGGAGAGAGCAGTGCTGTTATCCAAACTCATGACTGCTCCTCTGGAAACTCTCACCCCCCAGAGAGGATGAGATAAAGGCATCAGTGCTGAAAGGTGTTTTCAAGTTCAGCAGCCGAGAGGCCAAGTGCTGCACAAAGCCAAATGAGATGCCAGCTCTGCTGAGCTGCTGTGTGTGTGGCAGAGAGATTGTGCAAAGCAAGCTGATACCCACAGGAAATCCATAGGTTGGGATTTATAGCCCTGATGCTGCTCTCCAGTGCAACTTTCTCGTTTGCCTGTTTGCAGCAGATGCAGCCAAAAAATCAAAATGGACATAAAAAAGAAAAATCAGCCTCCTATTTCCAGCAATGCATTTGCAGCCTGAATGTCTGTTTTAAGTCAGAATGATGAGAACATTTAGCCCTTTTAAGTTGTGGGTTTGCTTCAACTAAAGCAACTACACCTCAGCTTAGTGTGCCTCCATTCAGTGACACAAAGGTCAGTGCTGTGAGATCCATTTGATTTCACAGTTTGGCTAATTAATTTGCTCAGTTCTGAGCACACACCATCAGCATTGCTTCTGGAGTAGTACTACCAAAGCAACAGATTCATTTACATGGTACAGTGCATCTGGAATAATTATTGCCCCACAGAATTGTTATTGCTCAAATATCTGAGGGGAGAGAGAAGCTTCCTACTGTGATAAAAGGGCTCTGCTGTGGTTTTACCAGCTGAAAACATCTACGTGGACTAAATTGCAAAGGCTTCTTGCAGCACACACTCCAAAAGTCCATAAAGCTGTTTGCAATACCAAATTTGTTTCTCTAATTCCTATCATATTACTTTGATGGGCTAAAACCCCTCACACCACTCCTATTTCTCAGACAATGTTAGCACTCACTTCACCAATCAACAGCAACTAACACAGCAGCAATGTTCTCACTGCTGAGGAGTGTTGCTGACCCCCCTGGTTTGAAAAAGAAGATTTTTTTTTTGTGTAAAGATGTACTTGAAAACTGCCAGAAGCAGAGGTACATAAAGCAGAAGGTTTTAGGGAGACAGCAAAGTGTGATTTAAAGCATCTTGCACAAGCTAGTTAAGAAGTTTGAGGCCTGGACAATTGATTGACCACAAAGGGAGCAGTTTCTCTCTTCTTTTTTTTTTTTTTCCTTGCCTTTGAGCACTGATCTAAATTCTCTAGTTCCAGTTCTTGAGTCTTTGATTTGCTGGAAGCCTTTTGCTTTGACTGCCTTATTAGTTCTTTTCACTACACTTTGTGAAGCAATCATTCTCAACTTCTCTTTGGACATCTAATTCCCACACATCTTCCCTCTTTCTTTAATCTGCTGCTTAGTCAAGGAAGAATTCCACACAATCCATCTATCCTTTCTTATATTTGTTTGGAATACATTGTCCAGGGAGGAGGTGAGGTTATTGTTAGTGGAGGTGTTGGACATGACATTTGGGGACAAGGTTTAAGGGCCATGGTTGTCTTAGGTTGATGGTTGGACTTGATGAGCTCAAAGGTCTTTTCCAACCAAAACAATTCCATAGTTTTCCAGTACTTTTGGAAGTTTATCATCTCTGTTGCATGCCAATATTAGCTGTAGGTGTTTCCTCTTCCCACCAGCTGAGTGCAACCAGAGGGAATTCAGTGAAAGGTCAAACCAGTGTGGTACTTCTGCTCACCAGCACCCTCAGTATGCCAGTGGTGATACACATGGAAACTGGGCAAAGCCTACAGACTCTGAAGGTATCTCCCACCTTGAAACTCTTTTCCTTTGGGACCTAAGATGTTAAGCAGATCTCAACCACCACAAGAAATAACTGAGCAAATTTTTCAAGTCTCTGGAGTTCCCTGATGAAGATGCAAGCAGTAGACAAGCTAGATGAAGTAAAAGCTAAAAAGTCAATGATTACACTTTCCTAATTAACCTTGGGAAGAAGCTGAGCAGCTGTCATCTAGTCAACTGAGCTAAGAACAGGTTAAGACCATTAAGCTTTAGCTGGTAATTGGCAGAGCAGATAGCAAGTAATTTGCAACCAATTTGAAACTGCTCAGATATTAGCAGAAGCCTCCACACCGCTTCCAACTTGCTTGGGCATTGCATTAATATCCTACTGACCCAAGCATCATCCTATATTTACCCATTCTGAGCTTCAAAGCAGCAACAATAAGTGTATTTCATAGAGTCATAGTAGAATGGTAAGGTTGGAATGAGACCTCANCAGAATCACCTCCCCTGCCCTGCTGCCCTGTTTTGTAGCATAAAACACTAAGCTGATGGACATTGCCTCTCCTGCAGGTCTGTAAAAGCAGGGAATTTACTAAAAGTAGTGTTTCAGTAGTGTTAGTAGTTTGAGCATCTCACAATAGGAGAGTTTTGTGATGTTCTCCCAGGCTGTCCCCATGACAGAAGACTCACTCTTGTGTGCTGCAGGAGCTCAGAACTCCTCCAGCTCCTAGAAGGGAAATGGCCTGGGCTGAAAGCCTGCAATGAGCAGGAAGCAAGAATAAGCAGAGCAGCATTTCTGTGTCAATGCTCCTTATCTGCAAGGATGTAAATAACAGTATTGGATGGCTTTTAGGGACTACACTAACTATTGATGTTTTCCTGCAACTTCCATAAAAAGCCTCCAAACACTGCTGTGCTGGCCCTCTGCAGCTCAGAGAAGTGATGTGGGGGGACAAAAGCATTTTACAAAGCAGGCAGAGAAAGGCTTTTTGTCTCCCTCTCTTCCTCACATTGGCAAAGTCAACAAACAGTAAAAGAAAATAAATATATAAAGCCTGTAAAAAAAGGAAATCTTTGATAACAGGCTTTTATTAACCACCTTCCTCTCCTAGAATCATAGAATTGTTCTGATTGGAAAAGACATCCAAGATCAAGTCCAACTATCAAGCTAAGACCACCAATGTGCCCCAGAGTTCCATGCCCACACGCTTGGGCAGGGTTGACAACTCCACCACCTCCCTGGGCAACCTATTCCAGTGCCTGACCACTCCTCCAGAGTCTTCTCACAGTAGACACAGCAAGTTGCTGATCTTTGGAGTTTATGCCTTTGGAGTCTATGTCTTTTTGCCTCAAAAGGAAGAGGTTATTTGCAAGCATCATTTGGACCCCATTTGTAGGGTCTTTACTTCAGGGAATGGTGAACTCCATGTCACTGCCACAAAGAAACCAACCAGTCACAGCACAGTAGGAAAAATGCAGCATTCACCCCACTGAAAATTAACTGCTTCATTGAATTGGAATGCCTGAAGATTAAGGAATTGACTAACAGCACTTAGATGCCAGAATGTCGTCCTCACATAATGCAGGCACTGCAAACAGGAAAACCCAAGAATCATTCTGCATGAAATCTGTACCCATCCTTCCAATTAAGCCTTCTCTAGACCTTCCAAGGATCTTGAAAGCTTAAACACAGCTGGGGGGAGGGAAAAAAACCCCCACAAACCACCACCAACACCTTTGTTCTTGATTGCAAAATGCACAAGAAATCCCTTCAAACTGTAGCCCAGAGCAAAAGATGAAATACCAGAATCGATCAACATTTTTGTTGTGGCAGTTTGCTTCTTGAAAGAGGAAAGGAAGAAGGCAGAGCTCCCAGGTAAAGCTTCTTTACCCCAAGTGTTCCCTCATAACTAGAGCAGAAAACAGGCAAAACACAACATCAGCCCCACCGCTGCCTCCGCCTCCTGCCCCATCGCAACATCGGCCCCACCGCTGCGTCCTCCTCCGTCCCTATCGCAACATCAGCCCCCCCGCTGCCTCCTCCTCCTCCTGCCCTGTCGCAACATCAGCCCCCCCGCTGCCTCCTCCTCCTCCTGCCCTGTCGCAACATCAGCCCCCCCGCTGCCTCCTCCTCCTCCTGCCCTGTCGCAACATCAGCCCCCCCGCTGCCTCCTCCTCCTCCTGCCCTGTCGCAACATCAGCCCCCCCGCTGCCTCCTCCTCCTCCTGCCCTGTCGCAACATCAGCCCCCCCGCTGCCTCCTCCTCCTCCTGCCCTGTCGCAACATCAGCCCCCCCGCTGCCTCCTCCTCCTCCTGCCCTGTCGCAACATCAGCCCCCCCGCTGCCTCCTCCTCCTCCTGCCCTGTCGCAACATCAGCCCCCCCGCTGCCTCCTCCTCCTCCTGCCCCATCGCAACATCAGCCCCACTGCTGCCTCCTCCTTCCCTATTACACCTGGACCCTTAACATCTTCAACTCTTCAGCATGGCTACAGCTGGCACAGACTCCACTTCCCAGTCTCCAACACATTCAGTACATAATCATAAAAGCATGGAATCATTTTGGTTAGAAAAGACCTCCAAGGTCATCAAGTCCAACCATTAAACCAGGACCACCCTGGTCAGTAAACCATGTCCTAACCTGCCATGCCCACACACAGTTTTGGAACACCACCAGGGATGGTGACTCCAGCACCCTCCTTGGTAGCCTGTTCCAATGCCTGAGCACTCTTGCAGGAAAAACATTTTTCTTAAGATCCAATTTAAATAAAGCACAAACCTCTCTGCTGTGTTCCAAGTGCTTCTCATGTCAGGCACAGTCAGCTTCTGCTCCCCTCAGCCAGGTGGCCAAGAAACCAAATGCACCTGCTTTAAATAGGTACCAAGGGGTTCAGCCCAGAGATTCAGGGAGGACTGATCAGGAGGCTCACAGAGATGAAGAGAAGACTGCAGAACTTCCCCTCTAGGGACAGGCTTTTTAGCCTGGAGAAGAGAAGGCTCCAAGGAGACCTCAGAGCAGCCTTCCAGTACCTGAAGGGGGCCCACAAGAAAGCCAGGAAGGACTTTTTTTTGCAAGAGCTTATAGTGATTGGACAAGAGGGAATGGATTTAAGCTTGTGGAGGATAGATTTAGACTGGATAGTAGGAAGAAATTCTTGACAGTGAGGGTGGTGAGACACTGGAACAGGTTGCCCAGGGAGGTTGTGGCTGCTCCCACCTCAGCAGCAACCAAGGCCAGGTTGGATGAGGCTGTAAGCAACCTGGGCTGGTGGGAGGTGTCCCTGCCCATGGTCTTGATCTTTAAGGTCCCTTTCAACCCAAACCATTTGCTGAACCTATGAATCTCTGAACTTGAGGGACAGTGAAATTTCTTGTTCAACTCTGGATTTCAACCAGGGAGGTGAAAGTACAACATATAACTGTGGTAATTAAGAGGATAGATAATTACAGCCACATGTGGGACAATGACAGGCTGCTGCCTGAAACATCCGAGACAGACACATAAATATTCCTCTCTCTAGCTCTGCAGACATGTATGTAGAGAGTATTAGAGATGCATCATCACATAGACCTAACCATTATATTTACATGTTTCTCTAACAAGACCTCTTTCTACCAGCCCAGCCTTACAGTGGAAGCAAAAGGAGCAGTTTGTTGTTCCCTCTGATCATCTAATTAACTCATTGCTTGCAAACACCTCCCACCCACTTTGCTAAGGGCTATCCATTAGACTCAGTGTTGATTCCCAGGCTTGTCATGTTCTTCATGGTTCTTTGCTTTCAAGCAGGGTGTTAGCAGTAGACATTTACAATCCCTCAGTGTTAGACAGAAAGACCACAGTGTAGCTGTGGGAACCTGGCTGGAAATGCTTTGCCTGGTAATGGTTCACGGAGTATGTTCTGCATCTCTCATGTTCTCAGTGTCTCACTTGGGACCAGGTCAGACCAAAAGCTGAGCCCATCGAATGTAGAGCTAATAAACTGGGTTGAATGAGCTGTGATATTGATCCACTGCCTACAGAGTATGTCCCACTGCCACAAATAGTGTGCACAGCACTGCTGCATGCAACGCCTTGAGAGCATAAGCTGGGACCCAGGCTGCAGGTTATGGTTGGGTGGAATTACCAAGGCAGAACTGCTTCAAGTGTGACATTGTTCTTGCAAAAGTCACAGAATCACAGAATGTCAGGGGCTGGAGGGGACCTCCAAAGCTCACACAGTCCAACCCCCTCCTGCCAGAGCAGGATCACCTAGAGCAGATCACACAGGAATGCATCCAGGCAGGGTTTGAATATTTCCAGAGAGGGAGACTCCACATCTTTTGTGCTTAGAACTGTTCCTTCCGGTTAGCCTCTGGAGAACTGCCCCTGAGAAATTTCTGATCCAGAAAAACAGAAGTTTGTCTTTGCATTTGAGATGTCAAGCCTTAGGCTGGACCAGCCACCAGCTGAGTGCCACAGGCTCTCCACAAACCCCTCTGCTTTCCCAAAGGG
>WBNM01004298.1:0-26686 GCA_013399055.1 Ramphastos sulfuratus
GTCCAGCTCTGGGGCCCCAAACATAACAGAGACATGACCCCCCTGGAGTGGGTCCAGAGGAGGCCACCAAGCTGATCAGACAACTGGAGCACCTCTGCTATGAAGACAGGCTGAAAGAATTGGGGATGTTCAGCATGGAGAGGAGAAGGCTCTAGAGACACCTTAGAGCTACATTTCAATATCTGAAGGAGACCTACAGGAAGGCTGGGGAGGGGCTGTTTAGAAGGGCTTGTGGTAATTGGACAAGGGGCGATGGTTTGAAAGCAGAGCAGGAGAGATTTAGGTTGGATATCAGGAGGAAGTTCTGCACAATGAGAGTGGTGAAACACTGGAATAGGTTGCCCAGGGATGTGGGTGAGGCCCTGTTCTTGCAGACAATCAAAATCAACCTTGACACATCCTTAGACAGCCTGATCTGATTAGAGGAGGTGTCCCTGCTGACTGCAGAGGGGTTGGACAAGATGACTTTTGGGGGTCTCTTCCAACTCGATGCAATCTGTGAAACCATGAGACAAGCCAAAGGGTTGACTGAGAGTGTAAGATGTAGACAAGGAAAGAGTTCTTCTGCACTAGCCCTTCAGTAGTGCAAGCCCTTCATAAGAAATGTAACATCATGCAAAGACAGGGGGATTGGGAAAAAATGATCTGACTCCCAGATCAAGACTCACAAAAATTAAGTCAGAGGAACTATTGATTTAAGCAGCATTAGTTTATACCTTCAGGTACACCAGCACGTGGTGTCTTATATGGCTTCTTGTAGCTTGTTTCCCATCGCCAAAGGCAGAACAATTTCTAAAGGACCTCTGCTCCTCTCCTTTGCATGGCAAGTATCAGTGCTGCAGGTGAGGTCTTTGGGGACTGCATTCCAGCAAATAAAAATCACATCAGTCTTTTAATATGAGGATCACCCGCAGGCTTTCACCAATTTTTATGCTAAAACCAAATCCATTTAAAACAAACCTTAAGGGATGAATGAAAGAACTAATTTTTAAACTAGGCATTGAGGAAAAGTGGTGAAGAGAGGAAAACACAACCCATTTTTCTCAAAGAAACGAGACATCAAATCCACAATCAATATATCTATAAATTATCATCTATAATAGGAAGGCAACAAGGAAGGCCAAAGCCCTCTTGGAACTGAAGCTGGCAAAGGAAGTAAAAGAGGACAAGAAGGGCTTCTTCAGATATATCAGTAAAAAGGAAGAATAGGGAAGGTGTGGGGGCACTGCTGAACAAGGAGGCAGCCTGAGAACTGAGGATGCAGAGAAGGCAGAGCTGCTGAATGCCTTCTTTGCTTCAGTCTTTACACCTAAGACTGAACTCCCCTATGTTCTCCAGACCCTGGATGAAGGAGAGGAAGCATGGAGGAGGGAATGCTCCCCAATGGTCAGTGCAGACTTTTCCTGAGGAAAAGATGAATCCATCAGCTACTGATACAAAGAAAAGAATGTTCAGATGCCTACTAAAACTGGAAAGCATACAAAAGATACAATTTCATAGTTCAGAGATTAACTTAGTACAGTAGTTCCCTGATCTCCCAATTTCTATAATGTAAATCATCCCAAGCAGTGTTTCTACAATTGCAAGCCATCATCATTCCAGGGAAATTGGACATAAGGAAGGAATTCCTTACAATGAGAGTGGTAAAGCAGTGAAACAGGTTACCTAGGGATGTGGTTGAGGCCCCATCCTTAGAGATATTCATGATCAGACTCAGCGCGGCCTTGGGCAGCCTGACCTAGTTGGAGGTGTCCCTGCTGACTGCAGGGGGGATTGGATGAGATGGCCTTTTAGGGTCCCTTCCCACCCAATGTAGTCTGTGAATCTGTGAAAATTCTTCAGCAAGGCTTTAAACATCAGAACTAGAAGTGAAAAATCTCCAAGAACAGCAACAAAACCAAACCCAACCAACCTAGGGAACAACAGTGCTCCTTCAGGAGGGAATAAAAACGCTTTCTGACTCTGAACACGGCAGAGGCTTTGCATTTCCAAATGCCTACGAAAGAAGTAATTAAGTCATCTTTATAGAATGCTTTTGAAGAAAAGAAAGGATATAAATAAGTTCTCAATCCTGTGTCTCAGATGAGGAGTCACACAGTGTATTGAGGAGATTTTTCAGGCTGCACTTCAGTGCTTCTCCCTCAGCATAGTGCTGTCTTTATGGAGAATTGATCAGCTGCAAGCAAATGGCATGCAGCACTCCTGATATTTGTACCACACAAAAGGTGAAAAACCCTGATCCTCAGCCTGTGAAGCTTGCTTCAAGCAGGCACCCCAGAGCAGAAGATACTTTTGCCACATCACTGCACCGTGAGACAAGCAGACGTGTGTCTGTGGCAAGCAGGTTTCTGTGGATGAAGCCTCTCAGGTGCTTCACAGTGTTTATAGAGCTGACATCACAGAGCTGTGCCATGGAAAGCTTCTGTCAGAGAATTGCAGTGGCTGCACCTGCTCAGCCTCCCGTGCTGTTATAGTAGGAGTCAGCTAGATGGTGCTCATGGGGTGGCAGCTGATGTGTGAAGTCTGCACTGGGGTTGTGCTCCCGGCCTCTTCCCTTACCTCCAATGTCCCATACAGCAGAAGCAAGTGAAAAACCAGAACCAGGATGAAGGTGATGATGGAGGGAAGTGAAAGGAAACTGTCTCAGATATTGTATGAGCACAGATCCTCACACCGGGGTTATGGAGTCTGGAGCAGTGGAGGCTGAGAGGAGACCTCATTGCTCTCCACAGCTTGCTGAAAAGAGGTTGGAACGAGGCAGGGATCAGTCTCTTCTTCCTAGTAACTACAATAAGATGAGAGGAAATGGCCTTAAAATTACACCAGGGCAGATTTAGGTTGGATATTATGAAAAATTTCTTTCCTGTTAGAGTCGTCAGGAATTGGAACAGGCTGCACAGGAAGGTGGTGGAGTCACCTTCCCTGGAGGTGCTCAAGAAACATGTGGACATGGCACTTTGAGACATGGTTTAATGGCCATGGTGGTGTTGGGTTGATGGTTGGACTCAATGATCTTGGAGGTCTTTTCCAGCTGAAACAATTCTGTAACAGTGGCAACAGCTTTGAAGGTTGGGATGCAAGTATGACTCTGGGGCTGTTTTCTTTCTGTAGGAGCCAGCTTGTTCACTTCTACCCAGCTGCCTAAGAAGACCACACTACTGATGGTTTAGGAAGGAACCATGTGGCTGGCGATCTAACAACTGGAAGGTGCTTTCCCTCTGACAAATAACAACCCTATCTGTAAGCTTCACCACAATCTGATGAAGAGTGCCTTTGTGGATGTTTGAAGCTAGAATTAATTGGTAGCTTTTAGCTGTTTGTGAAGTTGTCTGGTTTGGTGGATTAATTGCATGCTGCAGATATAAGGCCACACTGTGTTAACTGCCAGCAAATCTGAAAAAATAATCTCAGGGATGGTAGACAAAGGCACATTTTGGTGTGGACATACTGCTCAGGGATCTGGTGAGTGGCAGAATACTTTGGAATTCTTAAATCTGAAGATCAGGCTGTGAGAGTTGGTAACCTTCCAGCATCTGAAGGGGGCCTACAGGAAGGCTGGGGAGGGACTATTTACAAAGTCTTGTAATGACAGGACAAGGGGGAATGGGTTTAAACTGGCAAAGGGGAGATTTAGACTGGATGTTAGGAGGAAGTTCTTTACAGTGAGGGTGGTGAGACACTGGCACAGGTTGCCCAGGGAGGTTGTGGTTGCTCTCTCCCTGGAGGTGTTCAAGGTCAGATTGGACAAGACCTTGAGTACTAGTGCTAGTGGGAGGTGTCCCTGCCTGTGGTGGGGGGTTGGAACTAGATGATCCTTGAGTTCCCTTCCAACCTTACCATTCTAAGATTCTGTGATCTCTTTTGGTCCCTTGGGCTGAAAGTTTGTATGCAAATTTCTTTTCAAAATATATAGGCACAAGTATGGTGCTCTAAAAAAATCCTCATCATTTTTCATTCACCTTATGTTTAGATGCCCAGAGGCATAGCTCCATAAAAATGTTAAACTTTAAACAAAAGCAGCTTTTGAGTTGCAGGAAAACAAAATATTCTGAAAGCTACAGTTTATGATATTTAGTTGTGATGTTTACTTAGTAAGAGAGGCTGACAAGTTAATTCTCAGTGGAGGTGCTAAATTAATTCATTGGGCATCTGTTTGCTAAAGGAAGGATCATTTCCAGCTGATTTTATTGTACTACAGATCAGACTCAGTACCTTCTATACAAGATGTGTATACTAATGTGCTCAGACCAGTTACTGCTGTCCTGCTGACCTGTAATTCTCACCAAGGAGACACTTCTAAGACTTTGAACACAATAAAAAGCCAGAATGCCTCTTGAAAGGGAGGAAACAGGAAAGGCACAGAAAAGGCACCCTGCACACTCCAGATCAAAGACAACAGCCAAATGAAGAGAGAGGTTTAGAAAGAGAATGAAAGTGGAACTAAATGCATTTGTGTTGGGAAATGAATAGGAAAATAGCTGGCTTAATGCCTAAAGCTGGGAATCTTTAAACTCTAGAGAGTACAAAACCTGAGCACATTTGGGATAGATATTATGGCCAGATTTCAAGCCTAGATTCACCTCACAACTTCATTATGAGAAAAAATCAAGCCCTGGAAGCCTCTTTCCTTGACCACTTTGATCAGCATGCTGCATGGCCATGAAACAACAGGGTATGGGGTTTCTCTCTAGGTGTGCTTGTCCATCCTGGTGACCACCTGAAGCCCAATGCTGTGATGTTGAGCCCCTTGTGGCTCCACTGTCAACAGCCCTTCCACATCAAGCAGCTAAGTAATCAGTTCTGTTACCCAGGCAGAACAAGGTCGTAACAAGAGTTGGGGTAAAGTTTTGTATCGGTTGCGCTGAGTTTGGGGAGCTGCACTGAAAGATTACTGGACAAAGTCAGATGTGTTTGGCTCAGTCTGGAAAACATTGCAACTATTACACTGCCAGGGGGCTTCTATGACAGAGCTACAGCACTGCATTACATGGGAAAAGGAACTGACATTGTTGAGCAAGGCATTTGACACAGTCCCACATGACACCCTCGTCTCTAAGATGGAGAGATATGGATTTGATGGGTGGACCACTCTGTGGAAAAGGAATTGGCTAGGTGGTCACATTCGAAGAGCTGTGATTAATGGCTCAATGTCCATGTGGAGACCAGTGACAAGTGGAGTTCCTCAGGGGTCTTTTCTGGGTCCAGTGTTGTTTAACATCTTTGTCAGCAATGTGGCATCAAGTGCACCCTCAGGAGGTTTGGCAAGTACACCAAGGTGTGTAGCATGGTGGACTCACTTGAGGGAAGGGATGGCATCCAAAGGGACCATGACAGGCTTGAGCAATGGGCCAGTGCAAACTGCAGGAAGTTCAACAAGTCAAAGTGCAAGGTCCTGGACCTGGGTTGGGCCAGTCTCAAGCACAAATATAAACTGGGTATAGAGTGGGCTGAGAGTAGCACTGAAGAGAAAGACCTGAGGGTGTTGGTAGATGAGAGGCTCCCTATGAACACCAGTGCCCTCATGCAGCCCAGAAGGCAGCTGTGTCCTGGAATGCATCTGGAGGAGTTTGGCCAGCAGGGCAACAGAGGAAGTTCTACACCTTGACTCTGCTCTTGTGAAACCCCACCTCAAATACTGCATCTACTTCTGGTGTCCCCACCATGAGGGACATAGATCTGTTGGAACAAGCCCAGAGGAGTATCACAAAGATGACCCAGAGACTGGAACACCTCTGCTATGAGGATAGGCTGAGAGAACTGGGATTGTTCAACCTGGAGAAGAGAAGACAGGGAGGACCTTAGAACTGCCTTCCAATACCTGAAGGAAACCTACAGGAAGGCTGCAGAGGGACTTTTTACAAGAGTATCCACGAATAGGACAGGGAGAAATTAATTTAAACTTAAGGGGAATTGGTTTGGATTGTATTTTAGGAAGAAATTCTTCACTATGAAGATGGCAAGACTCTGGAATGGATTGTCCAGAGAGGCTGTGGATGACCACTCTCTGGAGATGTTCAAGGCCAGGTTGGATGGGGGCTTGAGTAACCTGGTCTAGTTGAGAGGCATCTCTGCCCATGGCAGGGAGGTTGGATTAGATGATCTCTAAGGTGTATTCCAGCCTAAGCTGTTCTATGATTCTATGATGACTCTATGAAGCTATTAAGAAATTCAGGAAGTCCAGGTTTCCTTTGGCCAACCATGTGTATTTATAAATAGTGCACACAAAAAGGTGTTATCTGAGAGACTGACACAGATGCAAGTCATCTGACTACACTTTTCAGATCTGCTTCTGTTGAGTCCAATTGCCTGGAGGAATGCTGCCTCTGCTGCCTCTTCAAGCTGAGCTCTCTTAGCCTTGCCTACGTTGTCTCTCTCAACTTCCCTACTGCTTTCTGTGCCTGAAGCTCACACAGAGCATCAAATCTGTGACCTAGCTTTTATGTTTCCACTAAGTCACTAAAAAAAATTCCACTGGGGCATAAAGATTCATTTTGTGCCAAAGGCTACCAGGTTAATTAATAATTACTGTGGTATACAGCAGCTTCTCTTACACCTTTCATTGCCTATACCTTGTTACTTTCTTGTTTCATTTAGCCTAAAGAAGTGACAGAAAACCCACCCAAGAAGTTCAGCCATGTTCACAACTCACCAGTATCACACAGAGCAGCAATCACGTGGAAAATAAAAGTCTCATCTTTCCTCAAAGTTGGGCAAATGGCTTGAACCAAATCCCTGCCAGTTATGAAAAATAACGCATAAAGGTATCAGCTGTAAAAATGATCTTTAAGTACTGTTATTATCTAAAGGAGAAGGTGAAATCCTGTCTTGCTATGGCAAGGAGAACAGGAAGCTGTGAGTAGTGCTTTATAGATCTGTAGCCAACATCCACCCAGAGCAGGAGGGCAGGACAGCTAAAAACTGACTTACCAAGCCAGCACCCTCCAAAGCCTGAGGTCAGGCTACTGAAGCAGCAGCAGATACTTTAGCAAAGCTCCTCCATGGGCAGGCAGTAGGCTGCCTGGGCAGGGCTGGCAGGAACAGTCTCCTTTGAAAGCCTGTAGAAAGGGGGAAAAGAAGGGGAGAAGATAGTCAAAGGCTCCAAGAGCTTCCTTCTGCCCATTAACCTCAGTGTCTTTGAATTTTGAATCAGGAGGGCACAGGTAATCACAGCAAATGGCCTTTTCATTTCTTCTGCTGGTTACATTTCAGGTTTGCTCATATAGAGAGCCACAAGGATAGATTTGATTGAGTGAGGCCATTCTTTGGCCTCAGGGGCAAAAGGAGTGAAGGAAGTGATGGAATGCAGTTAAAATTATCAGGGACTATTTAAAATGTTGGAGGGGGGGTTAAGTGAGACATCTTTGTGTGAAGATAATGATTGTGGACCTGAGAGCAGATGTGTCAATGTGAACATGACACAGGAGGAGGCTGAGATTTCCAGCCTGGAGAAGTGAAGGCTGGGGAAGCTAATTGCTGTATTCAGCTGCCTTAAGGGGCCTGTAGATAAGAAAGCCAGACTTCTCAGTATCTCCCACTGAAAGGATGAGAGGCAATTGACTGCCTTGACAGCAAGTTAAGTGGGTGTACAGAAGAAAAAACACATTCTTCACTTGGAAGCAGGACCACCACTGGAGCAAGTGCTCAGAGAGGCTGGAGCATCTCTGTTCTTGGAGATTTTCAAAGAGCTTAACTTCTACTCCAATGTGGAGCTCCAGAAGTCAAACTGAAAACTCAAAATTGAGACAGTTTATGGGGGAAGGTTGTAGACACCTATCCTGTTTCTGGTGCCACTGACATTTGTCTCCTACTCTTTCCTGCTGTTTTCTACCACACTTCAGGGTGCCATGGATACATCAGTGTAACTCCAAATACGTTCCTCAACCCAGCTCCCTGCAAAAAACATGTAGCATGGTTTAGCCCATTTTGTGTTTCACCCTAGGGTAGCACAAAGTTAGGCAAAGTACATTTCTAATACCCTGGTGAAGAGGGCATCACAGAACTGACCTGCAGAGCATAAACATAAGTCTAGGAGAAAAATCAGTTCAGGCAGATGGACAATGACACAGTTTATGTTCTGTTATTGTTCTTTCCAGCTGGCAAATAAATAAAAATCCCAACAGGTTTGGGGTTTTTTGTTTGTTTTTGATAGACACAGCAGAAGCTGAGTTCACAGACAGCAAGACAAGAACCAGTGATTATTTGACTTCCATCCATACTCTCCCCCATGCATTAGTTGGAGAGGCAGAACAGCACCAATATGAAGATGCCCCGATACATAGGTGCCCATGCCTGGAACAAAAAACAAGAGCCAGACATAAATGCTGGTGCATGAGCAAGACAGGAGGCTCATGGAGCCTGCACTAGCACACTGAAGCCTGCCCAGTAAGCACTGACTGCCAGTAGCAGCAGATCTCTGCAGAAGAGTCTTAGGCTAGGGCAAGTTAGGTAAAGGACAACAGGATCCTTTAAAGCTCCACCACCTCCCTGAGAGACACCTTAATCTTTAGTCTTTGCAAACAAAACCATTGTAGAATTGTTCTGGCTGAACATGGTCTACCATGTCTACGTGTTTTGTTGAACACCTTTAGAGATGGTGACTCCACCACCTCCCTGAGCAACCTGTTCCAACCCCTGACCACTCTTGCAGGAAAGAATTTTTTTTTCCTCACCGCCAATCTAAACCTCCCCTGGCATGAGTTGAGGCCATTTGCTCTGTTTCTATCACTTGATACTATGGGGAAGAGACCAACCTCCACCTCATTCCAACCTACTTTCAGGGAGTTGTAGAGAGAAAGAAGGCATCACCATGGGGAGAAAGTCCAGGTCAGGAATGTAAGTAAAAGGGAGAGAAGATAAAAAGAGAAAAAACTCAGGTTCTGCACAGTGCATAATAATAATAATAATAACAACAAGAAAAATAATAATAATAGTTATTGTTATTATGAGTAACTTGTTACTGAAGGGTGTAAATAAACACAAGGCTCAAAAGAGCCCACAAAAATCAGTGCATAGTTACTTAGGGTTGCTTTAATAATTCACTTTACTCTGTTTCAGACTGATTTCCAACAGAAAAAAAAAATAACAAAGGACCATGATAAAAAACCCACCCAAAACCCAGAACAGCACAGTGTGTGCTGTGAACTCCTGTTCCCGTGGAGTCTTTAACGTTTTGGAACATGATATACAGCAGACAGTATTTTATAAGGGCTTTTCCCCCATACTTCTGTTTTATTTAACATGTGTTCCAGTCTAACTGAATTTCTGTCAAAGTAATCCTCAAGATTTTTGTGAGTAAAAAATGTTCATGGTAGCAAAAAAAAGGAAAAAAGAGAAAAAAGGGACTGTGGAGCAGGGCAGTTGGTATATAGGGGATATATCATGGGCAGGTCACAGCCAGTCTGCTGGGCATTCAATGCCTGCTGAGACTGGGCACTGAAATGAGGACTTCCAAACCAGGGCTTAGGAAATCTCTTTGCAGGCTCCAGCTGCATTTAATCAATCTGTGGACAAAACCACACAATAGCTTGCTCACCTCAAGTCTCACTTGTGACACTGCTGGCTGGACAGATGCCCTCAACCACAGTTGTCCATGTGTTGGGAATTGAGGTAAAGACAAAATGAAGGCAAGTCTGACTTGTTTCTCTTCAACCTCACCGCAACCACAGCTTTTTTTCCTTGCATCAAATCATAAACCACTCAAAGGTGGTCATTTTCTATGGAGTAAAGATGCAAATCAGTCCAGAGGAGGGCCACAAAGATGCTCAGAGGGCTGGGGCACCTCTGCTATGACAACAGGCTATGAGAGTTGGGGCTCTTCAGCCTGGAGAAGGCTTTGAGGACACCTTGTAGTAGCCCTCCAGTATCTGAAGGGGCCGTACAGGAAGGCTGGAGAGGGACTATTGACAAGGCCTTGTAATGACAGGACAAGGAGTAATGGGTTTAAATTGACAATGGGTTTAAACTGACAGAGGGCAGATTTAGACTGGACAGTAGGAAGAAATTCTTCACTCTGAGGGTGGTGAAACATTGGAATAGGTTACCCAGAGAAGCTGAGGAAGCCTCATCACTGCAAATGTTGAGGACCAGGCAGAATGAAGCTTTGAAAAACCTAGTCTAGTGGGAGGTGCCCCTACCCATGGCAGAGAAGTTGGAACTAGATGATCTTTAAGAATTCTTCCAGCTCAGGCTGTTCTATGAATACATTCTATGAATTACAACACAAAGGGGAGGCAAAATAAATAAGCAATGAAAGTGAAAATAATAACAGTATGAAGTGGTTGGGGTTTTAACTCCTGAGAGTTCAATTTAGGTGCCGTGGTTATTGATTTAATTCACAGCACAGGCTCATGTTGATATAAGATAGCACAGAATAATGGACAGGGAAATAAGAGAAAAATGGGAAAGTGGTTTTCTTTAACTAGTTTCATTTTGTTATGACATTATTGTCTGCATTGATCCTTTCTATTTGTCAACAAGCAACAAAGCAGATTTATTTCAGAGAGGGTGAAAAAGAACAATTAATTTTGAAATTTTAATACTGTGGAAATGTGAAACATCCAAGAGTTGGAGCACCTCAGCCATGAGAATAGACTTGGATTATTCAGCCTGGACAAGAATAGACACAGGGGGGGACCTTAGAGCTGCCTTCCAGTAACTGAAGGGATCCTACAGGAAGGCTGCAGAGGGCGTCTAGAGACAGGACAGGAGGGAATGGTTTGAAGCTGAGGGAGAGCAGAGTTAGACTGGATCTTAGGAAGAAGCTCTTCAGTAGGAGGGTGGTGAGACTCTGAAATAGGCTGCCCAGGAGGGTTGTGGAAGCCTCCTCCCATGGGGTGTTCAGGGCCAGATTGGGTGAGACCTTGAGCAGCTGAGTCTAGTCAAGAACACAGTAGATCTCTGAGCTAACCTAATACATTCTGTGATTATTATTAATTCTTAATTAGAAAATACAAATGTGGGGACACAAAAGGAGTTATGAAGCCAAAACCAAAAAGTCTCGAGGTCTGTGGTAATGGGTTGGACTTGATCTTTGAGGTCTCTTCCAACCTTGGTGATACTGCAATTTTTTTTTTTAAATTTAAGTTATTGTAACACCTCATAGAAGATGCATTTCAGACAGCTCCTATTCCCTTTCCATTTCTTTTCCCAGCTGAGCACTGTATCTTGTTGCATGTGGGAGTCTGCAGCAGACCCTAGGGCTGCAAGAGCTCTACTCAGAGTCATGCCATCCCAAGTGAAAATGAGGAATAACACAGCAGCACTATCACTGGGTAAAGTACTATGGAAAATATTTTGATTGAAATAACTGATTTTTAGGCTCAAGTTTTGCTTAAATCTGCTCCCTGAGCATCGGGAGGATGGAGCTAGGCTCTGCTCAGTGATGTCCAATTATAGGACAAGGGGCAGTGGGTGCAAGCTGGAGAAGAGGTTTCATGGGAACATAAGGAAAAACTTTTTCACTGTGAGGGTGCCAGAGCCCTGGGGCAGGCTGCCCAGAGAGGTTGTGGAGTCTCCTTCTCTGGAGACTTTCAAAACCCACCTGAATGTGTTCCTGTGTGATCTGTCCTAGGTGATGCTGCTCTGGCAGCAGGGTTTGACTGGATGATCTTGTGAGGTACCTTCCAACCCCTAACATTCTGTGAGTCTGTAAATAAAACAGAATCCTGAATCAGAGTCCTGAATCAGCCCTGGCCTTCTTTATTTTTCATGTTATTACTTCTCTGGCAGTGTGGAGCCCTGAAGCACAAGCGGAAAAGCAGAATCTGGAAGTGGAGAAGATGCCAAAATTAGCAAACATTAAACCTGTCACAGACCGCGTCCCACCCTGAGTCTGTAATGGATCAGCAGTTTCCCAGTGTGTACCTCTCCACTCAGCAGCAACTGCCACAGCATCCATTTTCCAGTGGGAAGATGAAAGATGGAGGTAGGTGAAGCACTGTGGCAGCAGGATTGCCACCCTGGCACCTACACAGACAGCTGGCTTTGGCTCAGATCCTAATGCTTTACATCAACATCAATTCCCAGTTTTTGAAAGATGAGATCTTTCAAGCATAAGTAAAAAAAACCCCAAAACAAACAAACAAACACACACCCAACATGTTTTTAAAAAGTCTTCCTGTGTCTCACCACAGCAAAGCCTACAAGCTACCAAGTTTGATTTAGGGTAGGTTGCATTCCTTGTGGTTTTTGTTTGAACTGCCCATAAACACTTCCAGTAGAAGAGGATGGACCAATGATTCCAGCACATTTCATACAAACTGCTCCAAGTGTGATGTGGTAACTGTAACAGATTCACAGGTTGCATTGGGTTGGAAAGGACCCTCAAGGCTCATCTTGTCCAACCCCTCTGCAGTCAGCAGGGACACCTCCAACTAGATAAAGCTGCCCAGGGACACATCAAGGCTGATCTTGAATGTCTCCAGGGATGGGATTTCCAACACATCCCTGGGCAACCTGTAGCAGTATTTTAACACACTTAGTGTGCAGAACTTCCTCCTCGTGTCCAACCTAAATCTCCCCTGCTCCACTTTCAAACCGCTGCCCCTCATCCTATCACCACAAGCCCTTCTAAACAGTCCTTCCCCAGCCTTCCTATTGGATCCCCTTCAGATATTAAAATTGTACTCTAATGTGTCCTCATCACAGCCTTCTCTTCTCCAGGCTGTACAGCCCCAATTCTTTCAGCCTGTCTTCACAGGAGAGGTGCTCCAGCCCTCTGATCATCAACTCTGTCACCACTCTGACACTCAGTGTAAACACCACCACCTTCTGGGCAATTTTTCCATCATTCCTAGTACACCATGAACTTGCCTCAAATATTAATAACACAGAGCAGATGTAGGTAACACACCCTCCAGTACTGAGTCAAGGGTTGGGCTGGATGATCTTCAAGGTCTCTTCCAAGCAGATACATTCAGTGATTCTGTAACCACCAAAGCCTCTGTCTGTTTGATGTAACACTTCTTAACAACAGCTGTAATCTGGAGTGAAACCAAGCTTTTACAAATTGCTGATAATATGAACCACACTTAACTTGCCTAAGTGTCCTTTCTAAAGAGCTTCTCTTTTCCCCAGATGCACTTAAACTGGGAAGTCTACACCACTAATTGAATATGCAGTTGCATAACTGAGCAGGTCATTTTTGCTTCTGTAATGAATTTACTGTCCAGGCATGAAAATGTCTGACTTATATTGTATAAAAGCTTCATGACGTGGTGAGGAGTATCAGGTGATGCTCTCAGACCTCTTTCAAAAACTTGGGAGGGTCTATTATTGCCACAAAATGAGGCCAGCACATTCATTATCATAGCTCAGGATGTGACACGTTCTAAAGGATTTCAAGCTCAAGAGCTTGGCTGTTTAGGTTTTGTTTTGTTTCAAAGCCCTAGGTATCAGCTACATTCAAACACCATTAAAATAAATATGGCATGTGGTTTAGTGGCAGTGGCAGAGCAGCAGTGGGTTTGCAAGATCTGGGTGAGTGCTAGGACTTGAAGATTTTAAAGATTTCTTCCAACCTCAACAGTTCCGTGGACTGATTCACAGAATGGTTTTGGGCAAAAGGAGCCTTAGAAATCATCTATTTCCAGCACCCCTGCCACGAGCAGGGACATCTCCCACTAGAACAAGTTGATCAAAGCCTCATCCAACCTGATCTCAGCAGGTGAGGGGGCAACCACAGTGCTCCTGGGAAACCTGTTCCAGTGTCTCAGCATCCTCACTGCAATGAATTTCTTCCTAATCTCCAGTCTGAATCTGCCCTCTTCAAGCTTCAATCCTTTTCCTCTCATCCTATCCCTACAAGCTCTTGTAAAGAGTCCTTTCCTGTTGGCCCCTTTCAGGTACTGAAGGCTGCTCTAAGGTTTCCCTGGAACCTTCTCCATGCTGAACAGCCTCAACTCTCCCAGCCTGTTCCCATAGGGAAGGTGCTCCAGCCCTCTGACCATCTTTGTGGCCCTCTCTGGATATGCTTCAGCAGTTTCATGTCCTGAAAACGAGACTGTGCTGAGAGCACCAGAACTGGATGCAGTGGTGCAGGTGGGGTCTCAAGAGGGGCAGAATCACCTCCCTTGTCCTGCTGGCCACAGCACATTTCATGCAGCCCAGGATATGGTTGGTTCTATGACCAAAATATGTTCTGGCAAAAGGAGATTTACAAATTGCCTGTTGCTCAGGTTGGTAGAACAGAGAAAAGCAGGCTCATTGTTTTTAGGACATCAGATCATTACTGAATTTGATCTGGTGTTTTAGAAGTCCTCCAAGGCAGCAGACCTATACATCTCCTAAGGATTTTGCAGATGGTTCCCAAAGTATACTTTAGTATTTTTTATGCAATGATAACAGTTCAAAAATCATTTGACACTGTTAATTGCACTCTATTTCGGTGCAGTGAATTTGAGAAATGCATATTTAACCAGAAATAATGCTGCCAAAAACCCACTTAATCAGCAAATAAAAGTACAGTGAAACAAAATCTGTGAGTACATTGATCCAGATAGGTATGAACATAGCCATAGTGGCTCTAATGGAGGATGGGGAAATGGGCAGCAAGGAAGAGAAAAGCATCACTAATCCCATAAAGGCAGAAAAAAGAGAAGATAACAAGCATGATATTAACTCTAAAGTCATCATGTTCTATTTTTTATGTTAAATGGTAGTTCTGCTGCCAAAGCAAGTGTCTCCTCCTTCAACTCGGGGAAAGCTCTGACTGCATGCTAGGGCACACTAAGGCTGTGTTTTCACCTGGAAGAGCACTTCCAGCATGGTGTAATTCACAGACTGCACTGGGTTGGAAAAGACCCTCAAAGGTCACCTTGTTCAAACCTCCCTGCACTCAGCAGGGACACCTCCAACTCAATCAGGCTGTCCAGAGAAACATCAAGTCTGATCTTAAATGTCTCCAGGGACAGAGCCTCAACCAAATACCTGGGTAACCTGTTCCAGCGTTTCAGCACTCTCATTGTGCAAAAATTCCTTTTGATGGTCATCCTAAATCTCCCCTGCTCCAGTTTCAAATCATTGCCCCTTGTCCTATCACCACAGGCCCTTCTAAACAGTACCTCCCCAGCCTTCCTGTAGGTCCACTTCAGACAGTGAAATGTAGCTATAAGGTCTCCCTGGAGTCTTCTCCAGGCTGAACAGCCCCAGTTCTTTCAGCCTGTAGGAGAGATTCTCCAAGCCTTATGATCACATTTGTGGCTCTTTTCTGGATCTGCTCCAGCAGGTCCATGTCTCTCTTGTTTTGGGAGCCCCAGAGCTGGGCACAGCACTGCAGATGAGGTCTCACCAGAGCAAAGGGGCAGAATCACCTCTCTTGACCTGCAGCATGTTTTGATGCAGTCCAGGCTGCCATTGGCCTTCTAGGCTGGGAGTGCCCATTGCTGGCTCACATCCAGCTTCTCACCCAACAGCACCCCCAAGTCCTTTTCTGCAGGGCTGCTCTTAATTTTAATCTCAGAGTTTTTTGTGTTAAAAATGTCCTCATAGCCACTGTTGTAAAAATCTGTACCACATCGACCCTCTTAAATGCTTTTGTTCACTTTCCCTCACCCTCGCTACCCATGTGCTTATTCTTAGGAAAAGCTACTGAGGGTTTAGCATCTCAAGTCCCAGAGATGGGCTCCTGTGATTGAGCCTGCATGCACCAGTTTGGCAGGGCACATCTTGTGCTCCTCTCCTTAGATTTCTGCTGGACTGGGATAGTGGAGAGGAGGACAGCAGGGAGATTCTGATGTCAGCAGTGACAAAAATGATGTTGGGGACACAGGTTAACGGTTTGGGAAGCAGAGCTTGGGAACTGACAACTGAGCAGACAATGAAAGCAGAATAGTGGAGGAAGAGCGTGACGAGGTCAGCAGCCATCGAGAGACAGACTGGGAAAGAGATGGAAAACAAGAATAAGCAGGATAGCTGGAAGCAAATGAGTGCCAAATAAATAGAAATGAAGAGAAAGAGGGAACCCAGGAGAGAGAGCTTTGCCTAGTAGGACTGAAAACAAAGGCACAGGGCACACTTGCAGGAAGTTTCCTATGGGTCTCCCACAGCAAAAAAGGTCCTCTAAGGAGTGGTGTGCGAGCTGTGAATTGAAGGAGACAGGACTAGAAGATACACAGGATTGAATTCTACCTTGCAGTCATAATGCAGCTATTTGTGACACAGATGAGCCTGCATGGCCAGGAGGCTGGAGTCTGGGTGCAATGCACACAGCTTCTTGGTGGCAGCTACTTCCTGGCCCTGGTGTCTGAGCTAGAAAGGGTAGAATCTTGCTCCATTCCCTCCCTGGCCAGATGCTTGTTAGATGAATTCCTGTTGAAAGCACTTGCATTTTGGAAGCTTCTATGTTGCTCAAATCCTGGAGGTGGATTATAAAGAGGGAAGGACTGGTTAGAGTGCTTTGAGGTGTGGGAAGAAGGAAGTTGCTAAGAGAAGAGACTAATTTGAGCTCCTAAATGTCTCATTACTTGCTCATACATATTCCTAGTCCAAGGCTGAGAAAGATGTCACTGCATACCCAGCCCTGACAGCAACTTCAGCCTTGGGTTATACACTATTTCTCTCCTCAGTGAGGAGGCAGGAGACCATGAAAGGTTTTGTGGCTGAGGCTCTGCTCCTTCCTCTGTGACTTGCGCCGCAGGCACACACGTGCTGCAAAGGATGCTCCTGCATGTGCTTGCAATTTTGGTTATGGATGCACAGGAATAAGCAGGTTCTTTTATGTCCTTTATCCTCTCATGACAAATGAGCACAGCTAAAAACTGTCAGAGCCTTGAGTGCAGTCATTTAGTACTTAGGCAGCATACCTGAAAGAAGATGGTAAATAGGAAAAGAGAAAAGACATAATTTGCTCCAAAGAAATAACATTCCTCATTTCCCCCTTGCCTTCCCCTCAGCCATCTGCTTCGTGGAGCAAATGAGTGAAAAATCATGAGCCAGAGGTAATGACTGGGTAAGAGAGGCTGCTAGGTCCACTGCAGCCACATTATAGTTTAACTCACAGCTCTTATTCAGCATTGACAGTCAAAGTCTCATTTTGTCATCTACGTCCTGGCCATGGAATTCTCTTCTCTAATTATTCTGTGTGTGTCTCTCCTCACAGACTGGAATAGGCTTTCTCAAGAACTGCAGCCACTGGAACAGGGAAGATACATGGAGCCAGTCAACGCTAGTTGTGTTCTCCAGAACTTGAGATAAGAATCAAAAGACTTCCAAATTTTAGGAAGTTTCCCTCTGCTTTGAGGATTACTCACTTTCAGTGCACTGAAGTCAAAGGATTAAGTAACTTCTCCCAAACAGAGCATATCACATCCAATCTCACACACAGACACACACACTGCTGCATTCTTAAGTGAAGCATCTGAGAAGGAAAATGAGATTACAAATTTAGGAGTATAATGAGATCAAGTTAAATTCACAACATTTCCCCTCCTAGGCACAATCTCTCTCATTAGAAAGGATTAATTTTTTTTGTTGTTGTTGCTGCAGTTTCTAATCTCATTATACCTTTTGTCACAAGACTGATTTATCACAATTTCAACACTTAATGCTATACATTTTGTGAAATATTATATTGTCTTTTTACACGGTAACTGGAGAAGAAAAGGCTCTGAGGAGACCTTATTGTGGCCTTCCAATATCTGAAGGGGGCCTACAAGAAAGCTAGTGAGAGACTTTTTAGAGTGCTGGGTAGTGATAGGACTGAGGGAAATGGATCCAAGCTAGAGGAAGATAGATTTAGATTAGATGTTAGGAAAAAAGTTCTTTGCCATGAGGGTGGTAAGACACTAGAACAGGTTGCCTAGGGAAGTTGTGGAAGCCCCATCCCTGGATGTTTTTAAGGCCAGGCTAGTTGTGGCTCTGGGCAACCTGATCTAGTGTGAGGTGTCCCTGCCCATGGCACAGGGGTTGGAGCTAGATCACCACTGAAGTCCCTTCCAACCCTGACAATTCTGTGATTCTGTGAGTTTTCCAGTACTACACAAGGTTACAGATCATCAGATGTTGGAAAGGAGCTGAAAAGGTCATCAAGTCCAAACCTTCTGCTAAAGCAGGATCACCTAGGGCAGGTTACACAGGAACAGATCCAGGTGGGTTTTGAACATCTCCAGAGACAGAGGCTCCACAACCTCTCTGGCCAGCCTGCTCCAGGACTCTGGTGCTCTCACAGTGAAAAAGTTTTTCTTTATGTTCCCATGGAACTTCCTCTGCTCCAGCTTGCACCCACTGTTCTTTGTCCTGTCATTGGACACCACTGAGCAGAGCCTGGCTCTGTCCTCCTGACACTGCCCTTCACATCTTTATCAATATGAATGAGGTCACCCCTCAGGCTCCTCTGCTCCCAGCTAAAGAGCCCCAGCTGCCTCAGCCTCTCCTTAGCAAGGAGATGTTCCACTGCCTTCAGCATCTTTGTGGCTCTGTGCTGGACTCTCTCAAGCAGTTCCCTGACGTTTTTCTTGAATTCCAGGGCCCAGAACTGGACACAATATTCCAGATTCAGCCCAACCAGGGCGGAGTAGAGGGGGAGAAGAACCTCTCTTGACCAACTCACCACAGCCCTTCTAATCCACCCGAGGATGCCCTTGGCCTCCTTGGTCACAAGGGCACATTGCTGTCTCATGGGCATTCTTCCATCCACCGAGACCCCCAGATCCCTTTCCCCTCTGCTGCTCTCCAGCAGGTCAGTCCCCAGCCTATGCCTGGGGTTGTTCTTTCCCAGATGGCAGACTCTACACTTGTCCTTCATGGATGAGTCTCTAGCCAGCCTGATCTAGGGTAGGGTGTCCCTGCCTATGGCAGGGGGGTTGGAACTAAATGATCCTTGTGGTCCCTTCCAACTCTAACTGATTCTATGATTCTATGCTGTGATTTCACTCAGTTTCTTCCCATCCAACTCTCCAGCATGTCCAGGTCTGGCTAAATAACAGCACAACCTGAGGGAGTGTCAACCACTACTCTCACTTTGTGTCATCAGCAAACTTGCTCACAGTGCTCCCTGTTGCCTCATCCAGGTCACTGATGAATATATTCAGTATTACTGGTCCCAGTACTGACCCCTGAGGGACCTCACTAGACACAGGCCTCCAAACAGACTGCCCTGTTGACCACAACTCTCTGACTTCATTCCTTCAACTGGTTCACATCCACCTCACTACCCAGACCACACTCCCTTAGTTCAGCTGCAAGGATGCTGTGGCAAACAGTGTCAAAGTCTTTCCTGAGATCAGGATAAACCACCTCCACTGCACTACCACCATCTACCCACCTGGCTATGTCCTCATAGGAAGTCACCATGTTGGTTAAAGATGACTTCCCCTCGGTAAAACTATGCTGACTTGCTTCTAATGTTTTTATGAGCTGGTATCCACTCACTCCTGCCATAGCACTTAGCACAGCTGTAAGTAAAAAGCCCAGCCAACAAGTCACACACAATTGAAAAGGTCAAAGCAGAACACTCCATTATTGCAATTTAGAGAACACTGCTCACAAGGCACCGAAACTTTGATGCCTTATTTATCTGACAATGAAAATAATGAAAATAGAAGGCACTGCAAAATGATCATATTATTACCAGAAATCACTGGGAGATTGAAGGATTGCAAAGCCCTCAACATTATTATCTTTAGAGCCTACTTTAAATTCATGTTGTTCTTTAGGCATTGCTCCTCTCCTGCTAAGTTTCTGTCTCACCAGAAAGATAATGGTCAGCTCACTGCTTTTTTTTTTTTTTTTTGGTGGTTTTAAATACAAACATTTAATAATCTCTTCAAGAATAGTCAGAAGCCTTTTTTTTTAAACTCGTGACCCTCTTTCAGCTAACTTGTAGAGAAAAATAGACAGTATACAAAAAATAACAAAAATTAAGTCAAGCTACAGATGACTTGGTGATCTGGTATAGGTGATTCTGCTCTGGCAGAGGAGTGGGACTAGGTGATCTTTCAAGGTCCCTTCCATGCCCTAACCTTCTGTGATGATTTGCTGACTCCTTCTCCCCAGAAAGAGAAGAATGAGGGCCTTGCTCTCAAAGTCAGTGGAAAGGATCTGTGCCACCATACTGGGTAATGTAAAAGGACTTTTGAGTGGCTGGGAGCACAGGCTGTTCTGCAATGCATCCAGCAGCCTATTGCTCCTGCAGATGTGCATGACTGCAGACGAACTCATAGATTGCATTGAGTTGGAAGAGACCCTCAAAAGTCATCTTGTCCAACCCCCCTGCACTCAGCAGGGACACCTCCAACTAGATCAGGCTGCCCAGGGACACATCAAGGATGATTTTGAATGTCTCCAAGGATGGGGGCTCCAGCACCTCTCTGGGCAACCTGTTCCAGTATTTCAGCACTCTCATTGTGCAGAACTTCCTCCTGATGTCCAACCTAAATCTCCCCTGCTCCACTTTCAAACCATTACCCCACATCCTATCACTAGAAGCCCTTTTGAACAGTCCTTCCCCAGCCTTCCTGTAAGTGCCCTTCAGATATTAAATGTAGCTCTAAGAGCCTTCTCTTCTCCAGCCTGAGGAGTCCCAATTCCTTCAGCCTGTCTTCACAGGAAAGGTGCTCCAGCCCTCTGATCACATTGGTGGCCTCCTCTGGACCTGCTCCAGTAGGTCCATGTTCTTTTTGTGTTGAGGGCCCTAGAGCTGGAGGCAGTACTCCAGGTGAGCATGAACAAGCAATTTGTTGGATGGGAGACCAGGGAAAAAAACACCACACAACACAAAAAGACCAAAACATCTCCCACCGTAAACCCACAAACCAAACCCAACCCCTACAACAAGTTTTCTCTTTGTCAGCAAAGGTCACCCAGGAGAGAGTGTAAGGTAGAAGAGATCTGCCTCCTGCAGCCTCCCACTCTGAGTTGGTGCCTTGGCACCATGCTGGCGAGGCTCTGGGGCCCTCTGGCAGAGCAGGTGGCTGTGGGCAGCACGCTCCTACTCCCAACAGCTCTGCTGGTGCTGGGGGGGCGTAGAAAGCGAGCTCCACCTGAACAAACTGAACCCCTTCAGTTTTGGGATGATGGCAGGAGGGGTGGAAGAGAATGCCTTATGGAAGTTTGATTTGAATTCTCTAACATATGGAAATTGTTCTGCAGAGAGAGTGAGAAATATTTAGAAACAGTTGGAAAGGCTGTAATTGAAATTTATCCTGGCTGTCTAAACGTGGAAAAGGACAACAGAAACCAATGTTAACTGCAGGAAAATGGAAAGAGGAGAGACTCTGCAACGAGCAGAAGGCTTATTTCTTTTTAAGTATAAACAATCTGGTAAGGAGGAAGAAAGGCAGGACTACAAAAATAAGTTAAAAAAAAAATAAAAAAAAAAAGAGGGTAAAGAAGAATAACCTCCCCCAAAACACTCTTCAGTGATTTGCAGAGATTTTTCTTTTCCCTTGTACAGCAGTCTCCAAATATAACTTTAAGAAAAGCTAGACAAAATGTTTCTGTTCTAAAATATCACAGTGGAGAAGGGTATAAAAAGGTGTACTGGGGGAGGGGAGTAACCTTTAACTATGGGCAAACCTTTTCGACTCCTTAGGAGATTGATCTTTCTAGACTCCTTAAGCAGTGAATGGAAAGGGATGCTAGTCACAGAATCATAGAATCATCCAGTTTGGAAGGGACCCCTAAAGGTCATCCAGTTCAACCCCCTCTGCAGTCAGCAGGGACATCCTCCACTAGATCAGGTAGCCCAGAGCCTTGTCAAGCCTCACCTTGAATATCTCCAGGGATGGGGCCTCAACCACCTCTCTGGGCAACCTGTTCCAGTGCTCAACCATCCTCATTGTAAAGAACTTCTTCCTAACATCCAATTAAATCTGCTCTTCTGTCATTTCAAACCATTGTCCCTCATCCTGTCACTGCAGACCCTCATAAACAGTCCCTCTGCAGCCTTCTTGCAGGTCCCCTGAGGTACTGGAAGGTGGGAATTAGGTATCCCTGGAGCCTTCTTTACTTCAGGCTGAGCAACCTCAGCTCCTTCAGCCTGCCCACAGGGCAAATCAATACCCCTAAATGCAGGTGGCATGAACACCTTATTTGCAATAAGGATGAATCAGAGCCCACATTTTAGATTGGATATTAACCAAAAATTCTTTACTGAAACCTCTTCACTGTCAAGCATTGGAACAGGCTGCCCAGGGAGGTGGTGTAGTCATCCTCCCTAAAGTGTTCAAGAAACATGTGGACATGGCACTTTGGGAGATGGTTTGCTAGCCATGGTGGTGTTGGACTGATGATCTTAGAGGGCTTTTCCAAATGAAACAATCCTATGACTATGATTTCTTGGAGCTTTGACTGTTTGGAAGCCTGGGTCAAATTACAGATGGAACAAACACCACTGCCTTCAGGGGAAGTTAAGGAAATGGGTGGGATGGACACAGCACCCTTGTTTGATCCTTCTCTTTTTTCACTGTCCCTGAAATGCATCATTTGCATTAAAACCTTTCCTTCCCACTTTTCTCTTTCTGTTTGTCTGTTGGGTGTTTTTGGTGGGATTTTTTCATTTGTTTGTTTAGGTTTTTTGTTTGGTTTTGCTTTGTGGGGTTTTTTTTCCCCTTCCCTCAGCTCTGTAACATTTCTTTTCACTCCAGTGCCAGGAGTAGTCACAAGCAAAGGGAGCTCCCAGGCTACAAGCTTGTAGAAGTGCAGAGCACTCCCTCTGCTTAGTCCACAAATTTCCTTCCTACTGCTGCTTTTTAGTGGTGGAGAGGTTCCAGCCATAGGGAGCAACTCTTTATCCAGAAAAAAAAAAAAAAGACCTCATTTACAGTTGCAGCTCAAGTGTCCTTTATGCAGGAGGTTTTGAGTACCAAGGTAGAAATTTTATTCCCAGGGAACTTGTAAAAAGGCCAAAAGGGGAAAAATTAGTGTGGAGGCAGCCTAATAAAATATTTGAAATACCAAGATTAGCAATGACTATAATCAAGGGTAGGGACAGAAATGGAGTATGTAATTGCTTCTAATTTGAACACCATAGCATTTACCTGCTTTCCCTAGATACCAAATAGGCAAGGGCATCTAGATTTTCAGATGAGTTTATCTATGAACAATGGGTTAAGTAGATTGACAGAAATAAAAACATTACAAGATGTTGAACATCTTGCTTACTTTCACAGACTCACAAATTGCACTGTGTTGGAAGGGACCCTCAAAGGTCATCTTGTCCAACACCCCTGCAGTCAGCAGGGACACCTCCAACTAGAGCAGGTTGCCCAGAGCCACATCCAGTCTGATCTTGAATCACACACAGAATCACAGAAACATTCTGGTTGGAAAAGACCCCAGGATCATCAAGTCCAACCATTATCCCTACTCTACGAGACTCACCTTAAACCGCATCCCCAAGCACCACATCCAAACAACCTTTAAATATATCCAGGATTGGTGACTCAACCACCTCCCTGGGCAGCCCATTCCAATGCCTAACCACTCTTGCTGGGAAAAATTGTTTCCTAATGTCCAGTCTAAACACATCCAGTTGCAGCCTGAGGCCTCAACCACATCCCTGGGCAACCTGTTTCTATATTTCACCACTCTCATTATGAACAACTTCCTCCTGATGTCCAACTTAAGCACACTTACTATAAGACCACAATGTCAGAGAACTCTGTCATCACTCTATCAGGTTTCTGAATTTAACAGCATCACATCAACACAAAGGCTGAGTTACTTCTCCACAAGTGTACTTTGGAGAGGCAGAGTAACCTGTACTATTCTTTCTTTAATTTCAAAAGAAGCTCCATTTTAGAAGTATGTACATGAACTGCAGAAGAATCACAGGATGGTTCTGTTCTCCTCTCTCTCCTCACAATATGGGAAGGGATCATTATGGTGCTAAGGTGTATGGTTTAGCATCAGACCTGGTATAGTTAGATAATGCTTGCACTGGAAGATATTAAAGATTTTTTTCCAATCAAGATAATTCTATGATTCTGTATCTGAGAAAACAAATTTAGCTTAGCTTTGTTTTGACCCTGCCTTGAATACTGCATCCTGTTCTGGTGTCCCTAGCATAAGGAGGACATTGAGCTGTTGGAGTGAATCCAGAGAAGGGCCACAAAGATGTCCAAAGGTTGGAGCACCTTGGCTATGAGAATAGGCTGAGGGGGTTGAGATTGTTCAGCCTGGAGAAGACTTGACTCTAGGGGGACCTTAGAGCTGCCTTCCAATACCTGAATGGATATTAGAGGAAGGCTGCAGAGGGACTTTTCCTAAGGATGTCAAGCAATAAGACAAGGGGCGAATGATTTGAAGCTGAAGGAGACTAGGGTTAGACTGGATCTTAGGAAGAAGTTCTACAGTATGAGGGAGGTGAGATTCTGAAACAGGCTGTCCAGGGACCTTGTGGATTCCTTCTCTCTGGAGGTGTTCAAAGCCAGTTTGGAAGAGGCCTTGAGCAGCCTCCCATGGTGTGGGCGGGGGTAGGTTGGAGAAGATGACCTCCAAGACCTGAGCCATGTTTTTCCCTCAACTTAAAGCCATTCCCGCTTGTCCTGTCTCTAGACATCCTCATGATAAGTCCCTCTCCAGCCCTCCTGTAGGATCCCTTCAGGTATTGGAAAGCAGCTGTAAGGTCTCCCCAGAGTCTTCTCCTAGTTCCAAGTCCCTCAGCCTTTCCTCAGAAGACAGATCCAAACTTTGCTGGTGCTGCTCATGGTTTCTCTCTTCTCTCAGGATTTTATCACTTGCATTTTTGCCACCTGCTGCAATACAGAGTTTCTGTAAACGATTGCATGCAAAATGCAAACTGCAGTTTATTTGTGGTTAAAAACCCCACCACAACTACTCAATAAAACTTTAGTGTTGCTGACAAATCTCTATAAAAATAGACATTTGAAGTAATATCATAGTGATTTGCTGGTAATATTTGGTGGGGTTTAGAGATTTCAGAAAGATTAAAAAAAAAAAAAAAGATGAGAAAAGCAGAAATATTCATTGAATAATGCATGATGTGGAGTGTGTTACCTCAACTTGCTAAATCTTCCTGACTCACAGGAAAGCAAGCACACTTGGTGTTGAAGAAATGTGGTTTTGCCTGGCCTTCATTGCAGACGTGCTGGAATGCCATCCTGAGATCAGCTGTTCCTTGGCACTCAAGGAAATTGTGCCTGACTAATCAGGAAGGCAGCAAATTCAGGCTGATAATGCAGTACGTTTGTGTAGCTGAGTATGGACAGGAGCTAAACTGTGCCAGGTGCTAAACTGGTGCTGACAAGGAAGGGAATGAAACAGATATGGAAGTGACTCAAGAGAGAAGTGAAGGTGCTTGTGGCTGCTCACTCATGGCACCCAGTGAGCACTATTGTGGGTTTGCAATGATCTCATGGCGTTTCCCCACCATGATTCGCATCGCCCCCTCCTCTCGCTGTCTTTCTCACATCATGTCTTTTGTTTCTTAAGATTGCTTGTGAGACATAGAATCATGGAATTCCTTTGGTTCTAAAAGACATTTAAGATCAAGCCCAACCATTCTCTAGCTCTACCAAATCTGGTGCTAAACCATGTCGCTCAGCACCACATATCTCTGCCTCAAGGGATGGGGATTCAGTCAACCTCTCTGGGGAGTCTGTTCCAGTCTTTGAGAATTCTTTCATGGAAGAAGTTTCTTCTGATCTCTAACCCAAACCTGCTACAACTTGAGGCCATTTCCTTTCATTCTATCACTTGTTACTAAAGAGAAGAGACCAACCTCCACCTGGCTTCAGCACCCTTTTCAGAGAGTCATACAGTGAGGGGGTCTTCCCTTAGACTCCTCTTCTCCAGACTAAACAACCTCACATCCTTCCATCACGCCTCACCATTCCTGTCTCCAGACTCTTCACCAGCTTTGTTGCTCTTCTCTGGATCTGCTCCAGCACCTCAATGTCCTTCTTGGAGTGAGGGCCCCAAATGTGAACCAAAATACTCAAAGTGTGGCCTCATCAGTGCTGAGTCCTGGGGGACAATCACTTCCCTGGTCCTGCCGGTACAAGCCAGGATGTTGTTGGCCTTCTTGGTCACCTGGGCACATTGCTGCCTTATGCTCAACCCTCTTCCTACATGCAAGAATAAGGCCACAGTGAAAGCTGTGCATTAGAAGATGAAACAGTCTATTTATATCAATATCTCAACCAGCTGCCACCAGGAAGGCAAAGCAGAAAGTTGCAGGCAATTATTCCTGGTAAGGTGACATATTGTCCTGTTTCTTTAGGTTAAATGAATTTGTTATTTACCAGAAATCCATCTGCTACAACATTCTCCATGCTCAACAGAACCATACAGTTAAAAGACATTAAAAACACATTAATGAGTCCTTCTGCACCATGACATATTAATAGCAGAGCAAAGATACTAGGACCAGGCTGTTAGGCAGGCACAATAAATTAATTGTTGGGTCAGCATGAACACAATTAATAAAAAGAATATTATTAACAAAGTAATACAAACAGACATAAAAAGAGACAAAGGATTAAAGATTAATCCCAGTTTTTAGCCCCTCCAATATATTTTTGCCCTCACAACAACAAAATTCTTTGGTGGATTGGCTTAAAAAAAAAACTCCCAAACAACCAACTGATGAATTTTGTAAGTGTCTCTAAAGAATGCAGAGCCACCTCCAGGAGCAGACACATTAAAGGTTCAAACAAAGCCTTGGTTTGCCTGTAAAAATTAGCTAGTCACCAAAGTTAGCTATTCTAGAACCATAGAATGCACTGGG
>WBNM01004300.1:0-14043 GCA_013399055.1 Ramphastos sulfuratus
ACCATTCTATGATTCTGTCTTTGCTTGAGACACAAGCTCAGGGCTGCCTGTGGCTAGGGGCAGGGAGAGGTGAAGTGGCAGAGGGAAAGTGACACTGACAGTGACACTGACAAACCCTGGGACACTTAAAAAAGCCCCAAAAATACAAATAAATGAGGTGCATTTTGAAAGGGTTAAGAGGAACTGAGTTATTCTGGAGTCCAGGGCCCCCATGTGTTCTGCTGCAGATCTGGAGCTCATTGCTTTGCTTTGCCACAGCAAACTTTGGGTGAATAAGGAGCAGTTTGGCTCCAAAGTTCTCCAGGTGGCACCTAGCCCGTGCCAAGCATCCCCACAGGCTGGTGGCAGTGGGACAGAAGAGGACAGGAGTGGTCGGAGGTGCTTGAGCCGTACTTTAGGAGCTGGCCATGGCCCTGCCACAGTCTGGAGTGCCCCTGATGGCACCCAGCAGCACTGCAAGCTGGCAGCAGCGCTAGGATAAGCACTGGCAGCAGTGTTGGCACCATCACTGCCCTGCCCAGGCATCTGGGGACACGCTCAGGTTTGGAGGGAGGATGGGGAGCACTGGGGAGGGTTGGGGTGGGGAGCACAGCGTGGCCATTGCTGATTACAGGGCATGGGAGGCCCCATCCATGGAGACATTCAAGGTCAAACTTGGTGTGAGCAACCTGCTCTAGTTGGAGGTGTCCCTGCTGATTGCAGGGGGGTGGGCAAGATGACCTTGGAGGGTCCCTTCCAACCCAATGCAATCTGTGACTCTAGGATTCTGTGATTGTCTCACTGGGGCCCTCCAGGGCAGCCCTTTCCCTGCTCCATGCCTCAGTTTCCCAGTCTGTAGAATGAGATCATGGCAGGTGAAAATGCCTTTTTCCTGCCTTTTTCCTGCCTTTTTCCTAGCTGAAACATATCTATATCTATAGATATGGATATATATAGATATATATTTGTTTTTTCAATGTGTGGCTCCCACTCCCTCCCTGTGTTACCCAGGGGCAGAGTTGATGTCTCAGAGGGGCCCTTCTGGTTCCAGTGTTGCTGCTCTTTATTTTATCCTGTTCCACCACCAAAAGGGATTCAAAAGAGTTGGAGGGGAGGGATGGTTCCCATCACAACTTTTGGTGTCCAAGGTCAGGGGGATGCACAGGGAAAAAATTATGTGATTCCCTCCTTGGAAAACCACAGCTCCAGAAGCAGCTTCTCCCTCCTCTCCTGCCATAGCTTGCCCCTAGCATGGGGCAAGGGTGTCAAGGTGAGGTTACCCCAGCCCCATGGTGGGACAGACCCATGGTGTGGTGTAGGGGGGGCCATGAGGAGATCCCCAGCACAGCACAGGGAGTGAGGCTGGGGGTGTAGAGCAAACATCATTAGAAAAGACAAAGATGAGCAGCAAACAGAGCAGCCAAGTCTGGCACTGAACAAACACTGCTGAAATACAAAAGCCACTTTAGGATGAGGCAGGGACACACACCCCCTCCCCCCTCCCCAGGCACCAGGACCAAGGATTCCCACATTGGGGGGCTCACCTGGCACCTCCTCCATGTCCTGGGACCAGCACCCTGCCTGACCCCCAGCACTGGGAATGGGGCATCCCAGGCTCCAGTGCTGCAGAGTCGCATCCTGCCCGCTGCCAGGATTGATCTTCCCTCCACTGCTGCCTTTGCAAACACATTGTCTGGAGCAGGGGGTGTCACGGGGGGGCCCGTGGGCACTGCTGGGCTGGGGCTGTGTCTCCATGGCAGGAAAGGTTTCAGCTTTGCCACGCTTCTTGCCTTTAATTGTGGCTTTGTTTGGATGAGGAGTCCCCCGCGTGCACAGGAAGGAGGAAGGGGAGCGCGGGGCAGGATCCGGCCCCATCGAGGGGAGGAATTCCTGTGTTTGCTTGCCAAGGGACAGGGGTTCAAGGGCAGCAGCAGGACCCAGCCCCAGCTGCACTTTAGACCCCCGAGTGTGGGCAGGGAGATGGATATTCAGAGATGGTGCAAGGACGGAGCAGGGGCCAGGGGCTCACCCTGCTCCCTCCTGGCCCAGGAGCACAGCAGTGTCTGGAGTCCCCTGTGGATTTCCAGCTCTCTGGAATGTCTGCATAGTGCTGAGCACAGCCAAACCCCTCTTCTCTGGGTGATGCCAGCACAAGGCCTGAGGATTAGGGAAGCTTCAGCTGCTGGGGAAGGACATGTCCCAGATGGAGCATATCCCTTTGGGTATGAGCAATGATGGCATTGGGCTGGCAGCCTGGGACCTGTCTGCACCCACTGAGCATCACCCAGGGAGCCAGGCTGGCTGCTGGCCAGTGGAGTTTGTGTTGGTGAGTGACTTGAGTTGGAAGGGACCTGAAAGACCATCCAGTTCCAATCCCCCTGCCATGGGCAGGGACACCTCCCACTAGCCCAGGTTGCTCAAGGCCTCATCCAGCCTGGTCTTAAACTGGTGCAGCCTACAGGTTCCCCCCCAAAAAAAAATCTAACAGCACCACCTGTGCCTTAATCTCCTTCCCAGGAATCAGCTCCTTGAAGCTAGGGAGCTCCTTGCCAAGTTTCCCTTTGGGGCACAGTGGGAGGAACCAGAACCTGTCCATCCCTGCTGCTTGTCACTGCCCAAGCTGGCTGTCACAGAGGCCATCCTGGCAGCACCACAAATGATGGCACAGCCAGGGATGCTGGAGTGGGCAGAGGATGGATAGAGGGATGGATGGAAGCATGGATGGAACAGGCTGCCAAGGGAAGTAGTTGAGGCCCCATTCTTGAAGATATTCAAGGTGAGGCTCAACAAGGGTCTGGGCAACTTGATCTAGTGGAGGATGTCCCTGCTGACTGGGAGGGGTTGGACTGGATGAGCTTTGAAGGTCCTTTCCAACTCAAACCATTCTGGGATGGATGGATGGATGGATGGATGGATGGTTGGAAGGAAGGATGGATGGAAGGAAGGAAGCATGGATGGATGAATGGATGGACAGAAGGAAGGTTGAAAGAATGGATGAATGGATGGAAAGAAGGTTGGAAGGAAGGAAGGAAGGTTGCAAGGAAGGTAGGTCAGAAGGCTGGGTGGATGGATGGATGTTTGGAAGGAAGGATGGATGGAAGGAAGGAAGGTTGAAAGAATGGATGAATGGATGGAAAGAAAGTTGGAAGGACGGAAGGAAGGAAGGAAGGTTGGAAGGAAGGTCAAAAGGATGGATGGATGAATGGATGGATGGAAGAAAGGAAGGAAGGAAGGTTGGAAGGATGGATGGATGAATGGATGAATGGAAGAAAGGAAGGAANTGGCACAGGTTGCCCAGGGAGGCTGTGGCTGCTTCCTCCGTGGAGGTGTTCAAGGTCAGGTTGGATGAGGCCTTGAGTGACCTGTACTAGTGGGAGGTGTCCCTGCCTATGGCACGGGATTGGAACTTGGTGATCCTTGAGGTCCCTTCCAACCTTCCCATTCTATGATTCTATGGAGGTGGATGGATGGAAGGAGAGCAGAAAGCACAGATGGCTGACGACAGGAGCCCATCTTTCTTTGGTTTTGTCCTTACATTACAAAGCAAAAGGGGCAATGTGATGAGTTTCTGGGCCCTCTGCACCACTCCCCAGTGTAGGGGGGGGGGGTCCAGTTCTTGTGTCTCCTTTTGCCTTGTTGTCTTGGCCAGCTCCTTTGTTTATCCAGCCCCCGTTCGACCTTTTAAATTGCCATTAATGTTTTAGCGTAACGAATTAGTCTCTCATCACGAATCAGGACTGGAAATAAAAAAAAAAAAAAAATTAAATAAATAAATATATATATATATAAAAAAAAAAAACCCTCCGAGGCCAACTTCCTGAAATTGGGGTCTTTCTCATTTGCAAGGCAGAGAATCTGAGAACCTTAATGCAAGGAAATTTATTCAAAGGCAGAGCCCCGGCGTGATTAGGCCCTTTGTAATTATAGCTCGGAGAGATTCCACTCCAGCCTCCTGCCTCCCTCATGGATTAGCAAGTGAGTCGGAAAAATACACAGGATTTAATTAGAGGCAAATTAAAATTGGTAATGAAATAGGGGCAGTAGCAAATGGCAGGGAGTTGGAAGGGGAAAAGGGAGCTGGTATCTCTCGGGGCTGCGCTGTCTGCCTACGTGTGTGTCTCTTTATTTTACATTTAGAAATGTAAAGATGGGCGACGTAAAGAAGAAAGGGAGGGAAGGGACCAAAAAATAAAAAAAAAATTAAAAGAAAAAAAAGAGAAGGTGGGGGGGGGGAAAGAAAAAAAGAAAGGAGATTAGCTGCTTTGCCAAGCAGCACCCAGCAAGCTGCAGCCAAGAGAAGAGACTGGCTCTGCTCCCGGGTCCATGCTGGTGTCACTTGTCCCACGCTGCCTCCATCTTCCTGGGCATCTGGCCAAGGCCCACGAGACAGGGCCATGTCCCACGTGTGGTGTGGGGGCTCAGCTCCCAAACCCTCTGGTTGCTGATGGGCTGGGCGAGCGTTTTGCGGCATCCCCACCTGGCTATGCGGAGTGTTTGGCTGTGGACAAACCAAACGTGAACCAGGGCAGCCCAGAGCCTTGGGGTGAGGAGGAGGAGGAAGATGGGGAGGAAGAAGAAGGGTCTGGACAGTGAGGCAAGGGCCATGGTGCTGAGTCTGCCCCTGCTGTGCCCACAGAATGCCGTCCGCCACAACCTGAGCCTGCACAAGTGCTTCGTGCGCGTGGAGAACGTCAAGGGAGCCGTCTGGACCGTCGACGAGCACGAGTACCAAAAGCGAAGGCCACCAAAGATGACAGGGTGGGTGCCCCTTGCCCCGGGTAATCACACTCACACTCACCTCTGCTGCCAACCCCCCTGCCCCCAGTACTCATATGAGCGTTTCTTTGCTTTCTCTCCTTCTCTGCAGGAGTCCAACCTTAGTCAAAAACATGATTTCAGGACTCGGCTATGGAGCACTTAATGCAAGTTACCAGGTAAGGACCCAGCCCCATCCCTGGCAGAGATGCTGGGGTGCTGACCCCTCCCTGCTCCACAGCCCAGGTTTTCCATCATAGAATTGTACAATGGTTTAGGTTGGAAGGGATCTCAAAGCTCATCAAGTTCCCAGCTCCTGCCATGGGCAGGGACACCTCCCACCAGCACAGGTTGCTCAAGGTCTCATCCAACCTGGCCTTGAACACCTCCAGGGAGGGAGCATCCACAACCTTCCAGGGCAGCCTGTGCCAGTGTCTCACCACTGTATACACATTCTTCCTAACATCCAGTTTAAATCTCCTCTCTGCCAGTTTAAACCCCATTACTCCTTGTCCTGTCATTACAAGACTTTGTAAAGAGTCCCTCCCCAGCTTTCTTGTAGGCCCCCTTCAGATCATCGTGGTCTGGCATCCTCCATGCCTCAATTCACTGCTACTTTCTGTTGCAGGCTGCACTGGCAGAGAGCAGCTTCCCACTGCTCAACAGTCCCACCATGATCAACACCAGCTCGGCTAGCGGCATGCTGCACGTGGGCCACGACGACGTCAGCAGCACCGTGGAGCAGGTCAACAGCAACGGCAGCAACAGCCCACGCCTGTCCCCACAGCAGTACAGGTCAGCCTGGCTGGGCAGAGGGCATGAGAGGTAGTGGGGATGGTACTGGTGGGTGTTGCTGGGCTGCTGGAGGGTTTGGAGCTGAGGGACGATGGCACTATGGGCACTGGGAGCTGCTTGTTGCCTCCCACGGCTTCCGTCGGCTGGGTGAGGGGAGAGTTGAGCCAAGAGCTTGGTGGGGTTGTGGCCAGTGGGACCAGGTCCCTGAGGCTGAAGGCTTCCCTTCCTACAGCCACCCAGTGCACGTGAAGGAGGAACCAGCCGAGGCAGAGGACGACAGCAGACCTGTCTCACTGATGGCCGCCACCAACCAGAATGTGACGATCCCCGACGACAGGGATCTGGAGGAGGAGCTGCCGGTGGAAGACTTGTCCTAAGGACCCCTTCCTCCTCCCCACCGAGGGGCAAACCCTTCCCACCCTCCCAGACGGAGACCAAGCAACGGCTCCCACCTCCCCAAGGTGACCTTCAGCGTTAACCTGTTTCTTAAAGGCACTTCCACAAAGCAAAAGGGTTTCCTTGGTGCGACAACCTGCTGCTGACGGCGCCTCCCTCACGCTCCCCACTGCCCTGCGCTGCAGCCCCAGTGCCCTACCGACCCCTGCCGCGGGCCCCCTCCCGTGGCACCAGAAGCAAAAAACCCAAGAGCTGGACTTTGCCTCCCCTCCTCCCTTGGTTAGTGACTGGTGAACGAGGATGGTAGGTTGCTCCTGTCCGAAATGGTCCCCTCCTTCCTTCCTTGTGCGCAACAGGCACGGGGAAGGTGCCTCTGTCCCCTCCTCCCCTGCAGCGCTCTGCCACTCCATGATGCTCAAGCCTCTGCCAGTGACCACCCTGGGGAGAGAAGGTGATGGCAGGAACCTGCTGTTGTCTCTCTGTCCCCCAGTGGGTTTTGCACTAGGAGGGATCGTGGACCCTGCCCACGTGCTGCCTCCACCCAGCTCTGGGGGAAGAAACGGCAGAAATGGGGGCGAGTCCTCTGCCATGGTCTGGATGTTGGGCTGGCACCATTGTCTTGTGGCTGGGGAAGGACAAGGACCAGCGTGTCAGTGGAGCTGTGTCCCTTTTGCCTTGTCACTTCTGGCAGGTTTTTAAAAAGCCCAGCAAGCAGAACACCCACCCTGGACTGGCTGCCCTTCCTAAGCCCCCCAGTCCCTGCTGGTGGGGGTGTTGGTGGCACCCAGCAATGGTGACCATCCCTGGCCAACCACCATCACCTGGAACGAGGACACCTCTCCCCACCTCCTTCTCAACGTTGGCTGCAGCAGAGACACCTCTCCCAGCCCGTGCGTGGAAGGCTGGTGGCCCAATATCGACTTCAGGGAACAGCTCCTGGTCCTCTTCATGCCCCTTTCCTCCTCCAGAGCCGGGGCAGGGTCTCTGAGGATGGGCAATGGTGTGGGGAGGAGGCAGCATCCATCACCATGGAGCACCTGCAGAGGAGCTGGAGTGGGCAGAGCCTGGTGGTGGTGAGCCCTTGCTTGGCCACCCTGCTGGTAGCTGAGCTGACCTTGATGACAGCCTGTGGTGGCCATGGCTGCTGAGCCTGAGCCTGCTGCCGCCGGGGCTCCTGCTTTCATCTTTTCTTTTTGTTACCCTTTTGTGTGCATCTGGGTGGGAAGATACCAAAAGATGTCTAGAGCCAGCAGGGCCGTAGTTGAGGTGACCAGATGGTCTTCATGCCAAAAAAAAAAGAGAATTATCAATAATAATGAGAACAACACAACCAAACACCCCTCTTCTCCCTGCTCTTTCTTTCTGTGGTGGTGATGTGGGTACCCAGCGCCAGGCTCATCCTGCCAGCAGCTGTGGCCTCCCTAGTGCCCTGTGCTGGCCTTGGGGACCTGTCCCCAGCATGGCCAGGCTGGCACTGGCTGTCTTGGCATGCAGCAGGGTCTTGGGGGATTTGCTGTGATGGATGTGAAGCTGCTCTGGGTTTTGAGCCCAGCTCTGGGCTGTCCCAAAGGGACCCTGAGGCTGCTTCGTATTCCCCTGTCCCTGGTACCCTGGGTTGAGATGTGGGTGGTGGGGGCTGTGTCATTGCCCCGGCACACAGCCCCCAACCTTGTGTTGGGGTCCTGACACCAGCACCCCAGGAGCCACATTTTGGATTGAAAATGGAACATGCAGTCGTGGGGCATGAGAGGGTGGGAGGAGCGTTCTGTTTGTCCCCAGGCATCACCTTGGTGACATCCCCAAGGGGCTCTGGTCCCCGGGACTGCCTGTGCCTCAGGTCATCTTCTGGCTGCCTGTTGCGTTCTTGATAGCCACGTGGCTGCAGAGATGGAGGGGTGGGATGGGGTGCCTCTGTTCCCCCCCACCCCAGGCAGCCATCAGTGGGGCTGAATGGAAACTCTCCCTTTCACCCCAGCACCCTCGTGGTGTTGCACCCACCGGGTGTGGGGTGCACAGCCCAGTGGGGCTATTAAGGGGGCTCACCACCATCCCCCGTGGCTGGTGTTGCAGAGGGGCTCTTTCTGTCCCTCTAGCCCCCAGAAAATCCTGCCAAGCGCTCAGCTGCAGGCGCGGTGGTGCTCACCCAGCCCAGCCCGGGCAGCCCTCGCTAGGTGTCTCCACTCGACCCAAGCTTCTCCCCCGCGCCGCTGCCGAAACGTCCCAGAGAGGAGCTTTGCCAGGGCCCCCCCCGCCCGGCCGCGTCCTGGCATCGCCTTCCATCCTCAGCCAGCTCGTCCCCACCACCGCCAGCTCCCACCCAGCCTCTGCTGGACACCAAAGACCCTGACCAGGCTGGGGGCATGAACCAAACCGCATCTCTTGAGGTGTGCATCCAGCCTCATCCCCTCCGTACCCCCAAAGCAGCCGCGGGTTTTTCCTCCTCTCCTACTTTATGCCCTTCTCTTTTTTTCCTTCTTTTCTTTTTCCCCTTCCTTTTTTTTTTTTTTCTTTCTTCTTTTTTCTTTCTTCTTTTTTCTTTCTTCTTTTTTCTTTCTTCTTTTTTCTTTCTTCTTTTTTCTTTCTTCTTTTTTCTTTCTTCTTTTTTCTTTCTTCTTTTTTCTTTCTTCTTTTTTCTTTCTTTTTCCCCTTTTCATCTTTTTCTGTTTTCTTTTTTTTTCTTCTTTCCTTTGTTCCTATTTCTGTCCTGTTTTGGGGTTTTTTAATCCTTTTTTTTTGGTCATTTTTTTCTTCCCCCTATTTTTGTTTGCTTTTTCCCCCCTTTTTTTTTAAATTTTTTTTTCCCTCTCTCAAGTCTTTAGATTTTTGTTCTAAACAAGTTTACAGCTGCCACAGGTGGGTGTTGCTGGGGGAAGGCTTCTGCCACGTGTTGCTGCTTTACTTGTCCAAAGGATGAATGGGATGGATGTGGGGGTGCAGCTCCCAGCCCCTCTCCACTGCTGCTTGGCCGTGGCTCACCCTCAGCAGGAGACTTCCTGCTTTGGGACTTGGGGTTTGCATCTCCATAATGAGGGGCAGTTGTGCCTCTTGGGGCAGTGCCAGCCCCCAGTGTCACCTGTCAGTGCTGCTTCAACGTGTCTGGGACACCTCCATGCTCCTGGGGAGGGAACAACCTGGGCTTGTAGTGGGCACAGCCTGGCTTTGTACTGGTCTGGTTTGGCCTTCCCATGGAAGGAGAAGTTTGGCACCCAGCAGGGTTTGTGCCATGGATGCTCAGTAGCTCGAATGGGTGCAGAGGGCGCTGCCAGCAGGTGCCACCAACTGCTGGGGGTGCTCTGGATCCTTCCCAGCCATGGGGCTGTGAGCTCTGCATGGAGTCAGACTCCCTTGCCTTTCTGGGGGGATGTTTCAGTAGCTGCTCCCCACCTTCTCTCCCTCTGGGGCCTTTCTCCTCATCTTCCTCATGCTCTTCCAGTTTAATTTTGCAGCAGTTCTGCATCCCCCTTAGCTTCTGCATAAGGTTCAGCAAAACCCAGGGATGGGGTCCCAGGGCCCCAGGGTGGTCCAGGCATGAGCACACCTAGCACAGGGAACCCTCCAGCACCCACTGCCCTTCCTGCTCAGGGTGGGATTTATTATTTTTTAAGCTTTTCCAGAGGTACAGACACCCACAAAACACCTCCTGGGACCACAGTGAGCTGTTTGCTTCCAAATCCCAGCGGGTCCAACCAAAATACCCTTTCACCATCACCCCCAGACCCCATGAGAACCACCGAGCATCTTCCACCTCCATGCCTCTAACAGGTCTTCAGCCACCATCCTGGCTCTGAAGAGCACTCAATATTTATATATATTAGAGAGAGAGAGAGAGAGAAAGAAATATAGCAATATAAAGGAGATTTTTTTTCTTCTTTAAATCACATGCAAAGGTTTGGAAAGCCTCCAGGTGATGCCCCTTGCCCAACCTTCACTGACACGGGAATCAGGGTGGGTGATTTCATGGCAAACATGCCCAGTTTGGTACTTAAGGGTAAATTTAATTCACTGTCTTACCCCTCCAGCCACTTCTGCAGGGTTCCATCTGAACTCACATCCTCCCCCTAACCTCACCCAACCCTCTCACACCTGTGGTTTTTTTTTTGGGGGGGGGGGGGCAAAATTCCACGTGTCTTACCTCAAACACACCCTGGCAGTGAGGAGGGGAGAGAAGGAAGGATCCAGGACCAAACACAGCGTGGGGCAGGATTCTGTATCTGTATATATCGAGCTAGAGAGATTCTGGGTTTAAACCTACCAACACCAATTGTTCTTTTGGGTTGGGTTGGGGTTTGGGTTTTTTTCTGGGCTTTTTTTGTGTTTTGGTTTGGGTTTTTTGGGATTTTTTTGTTTGTGTGTGTCTGTGGTTTGTTTCCAATTTCTTCCCACCCTGGGGCAGTTCTGTGAGAGGAGGCTGTGGGCACCTCTGTAAGTAAAAGCATTTTTCTGTTCTCTCTCACTTGAAGGAATCAATCCATTTTCTATCTTTTCCTCTTATTATTTTTCAAATTTGCTTTTTTTTCCCTCTTTTTTCTNCACCCCACCCCCCCTTTTTTTTATTCTGTTATTTCTTTATTATTTCCTCTAAATAACCAGCATGGGTAGAGTCAGTGGGATCAGAAACCAACCCTCAAAGGGAAGGGGTACTGGTAGCACTGGGAAGCTGCTGGGGAGGCCATTTGAAGGCAAAGGGGAAGCAGCAGCTGAACCTGCATTAAACCAAAGGGTTGCTTTGCTTTGTTTACACACCTTGGCCAGCCCAAGAGGAAGGATCTCCTTGGATCTAGGTTTTTGTCCTGGAAGCATTGGGGAAGGCAGGGACAGGCCAGAGCCAGGGCCTTGGGAACCTTCCACTGCCCATGCTGGCTCTTGAGGGGGACCCCAGATGGGTGCCCAGCCTGAGGGGTATCCCCATCCTTGAGGAACCACCGAGCCCTGCCACGACTTTTTTTTTCCCTTTCTTTTTTATTCCCCTTTTTGATTTTCCTCATCCATCCTCTTTGGCGCCGGGTAGGAAGGTGATGCTGGGGAGGTGGGACCAGGTGCAGGGTGGGGGCTGGAGGGGAAGGGAGGATGTGTATAAAAGTGACCCTTTCTCTCCCACCACGGCTGTGTCCCTCGTGCTGTATAAAGGAACTAGCATTGCTGTGTATTTGTACTCTGAAGCTCCGTGTGTCTGCGTTGGCAGACGGTAAACCCCTGTACAGTAGGTCTAGCTGCATGTAAGAATCTGTATGGACAATGGCATTATAAAATGCAATAAAATAAATTACCTATCCTGCTGCCCTGCTAGCCTGCTTTCTTCAGGGGATTCCAGTCAGGGAATGTCACAGAGTCCTGGAATTGGTTTGGTTGGAGAAGGCCTCTAAGAGCATCGAGTTGCAAACGCTGACCCAGCACCACCTCGGACATTAAACCCTGTCCCCAAGAGCCATGGTCACACATGTGTGTCCAGTTCTGGGCCCCTCAATTTAAGAAGGACATTGAGGTGCTTGAGCGTGTCCAGAGAAGGGCAACGAGGCTGGGGAGAGGCCTCGAGCACAAGCCCTATGAGGAGAGGCTGAGGGAGCTGGGATTGTTTAGCCTGGAGGAGGCTCAGGGCAGACCTTATTGCTGTCTACAACTACCTGAAGGGTGGTTGTGGCCAGCAGGAGGTTGCTTTCTTCTCTCAGGCAACCAGCACCAGAACAAGAGGACACAGTCTCAAGCTGTGCCAGGGGAAGTTTAGGCTGGAGGTGAGGAGAAAGTTCTTCACTGAGAGAGTCATTCCCCACTGGAATGGGCTGCCCAGGGAGGTGGNCCTGTTGGCCACACCATTGCTGATTCAGATCAGGATGCTGGTAGCCTTCTTTGTGACTCCTGACTCATGTTCAGCCACCATCAACCAGTAACCCCAGCACCTTTCCTGCTGAGCAGTTTCCAGCCACTCTGCTCCAAGCCTGGAGCCATCATGGGGTTGTTGTGACCCAAGTGCAGGACCCAGCATTTGGTTTTGTTAAACCTCATATAACTGACCTCAGGTCATCGATCCAGCCTGGACAGATCTCTTTGCAGAGCCTTCCTACACTCATCAGAGTTGGTTTCATTGCAAAAGACCTCTGAATCCAACCATCAGCCTAACCCAATGACACCCCAGTTCTCCCAGCATGATGGTGAGTGAGGAAGCAGCTGCCCAGCAGCTCAGCACCCACAGCCAGAGGTCTGGAGGTTCGTTTGGAAGCGCTTGGTGCTCATCAAGGCTCCCAAAACAGAGTGGTCAGGGATTGGAACAGGCGGCCCAGGGAGGTGGTGGAGTCACCATTCCTGGAGGTGTTCAAGAGATGTGTGGCTATGGCACTCTGGGACATGATTTAGTGTCCACAGTGGTGTTGGGTTGCTGGTTGGACTGGATGATCTTAGAGGGCTTCTCCAACCTTTATGATTCTATGAGATCTGCCCTTTAAAACCAATCCCCTGGGGGAATTGACTTCCCAGGCCATCAAGGCTTCATCATTCAGAACTTTTAGCTGTTGCACTGGGTTTTTTTTTTTTCCCTAAATATCCTCACTCCAAGTCTCAGCCAAAGCTGCAGCAGCAAAGGGGCTGGGGATGAGGCCGGGCCAGGGCAGGGAGCAGCTTGCAACCCCCAGTGCAGCCCCCAGCCCCTCCACCCGCAGCCCAGCTCAGTGGCTGGCTCCCAGCTGTGTCTAGACCCTGCCAATATTAATAGACTGTTACATCCCCTTTCCCTCTGCTGCTCCATCTCAGCCAAACTTAATCTTTTTTCCAGTGGCCTTTTTCCAGGGCTCTCTGAACAGTGGCCAGCTCGCCAGTGGCTTCCTGGGGTGTGCTGAACGTGCCTCTACCAGCTCCACGTTGCCCACCTAAGGGGGCTGAGCCAGCACCCATGGGTGCACAAGCCATGAGGAGGGCTCAATGTCTCCACCCCAGCTCCCAGGGGGCTTGCAGCTGGATCCAGGCTGACCATCACTTGGGGGAACATGTGGCTTTGATTGATTTAACACTTGGAGAAAGAGCTTTTAACTTTTAAACTAGAAACTTCTTTTCCCTTTTTGCTTATGGACATGAAAGCTGCCTTGGTTCGATTACTAAACCAGTACATGGAGGGGCTGGGGGGGGAAGAGACTGGGACCAGCTACCTCCCTTTCCCACAACTTTCATACACCTAGAGAATGGTGGCAGGAGGCACCCACCCCTCTCCTTCTCTTCCCTCCTAGGTGCTCTAGAGCCCACATCCATGAGGATACAAACCTCTTCTCCAGCTAGCTCAATGCATTTCCCCAATGCCATGGGAGTTTTGACTCTGCCCAGAAATGTGCCCAGTCCAGCAGTGAGGAGAAATGCTGATCCCATGCAAGGACAATGCTTCTGTCACCATCTCCATCCCTGGGTGCATCCTATCCTCCTCAGCAATGCTCTTTATTGAGTCACAGAATCGTTTTGGTTGGAAGGGATCAAGTCCATTAACCCAACACTACCAGGTCACCACTAAGTTATGTCCCTCAGCATCACATCTCATATGTCTTTTGAACCACCCCCCACAGGGATGATGATTCAACCACTGCCCTGGGCAGCCTGTTCCAGGGCTTGACAGCCCTTGCAGAGAAAAACTTCCTCCTAACATTCAACCCTGGCAAAACTTGAGGCCATTCCCTCTCATCCTATCTTTTGATACCCCAGCTTCTATCCTCTCAAAAGGCCACAGCGATGCCCTTGTGGCCAAGAAAGCCAACGGGATGTTGGGGTGTATTAAGCAGAGTGTGTCCAGCAGATCAAGGCAGGTTCTCCTCCCACTCTGCTCTGCCCTGGTGAGACCTCATCTTGAATACTACCTTCAGCTTTGGGCTCCCCAGTTTAAGAGGGACAGGGATCTGCTGGAAAGAGTCCAGTGGAGGGCTGTGAGGATGATGAGGGGACTGAGCACTGCCTGGTGAGGAGAGGCTGAGGGACCTGGGGCTGCTTAGTCTGGAGAAGAGAAGACTGAGAGGGGATTTAATCAATGTTTATAACTATCTGAGGGCTGGGGGTCAGGAAGTGGGGACACTTCTGCTCACTGCTGCCTGGGATAGGACAAGGAGCAATGGATGGAAGCTGCAGCACAGGAGGTTCCAGCTCAACACAAGG